>JAOWBR010177751.1:0-10920 GCA_028571145.1 Dionaea muscipula
TCAAGGGTTAACAATTCCGATGGCGTTGGAAAGAAGAAATCATGCACTACAACTTTCGTATTTGGACCGTGTCTTGACTCGGATCAGAGCAGCTTGTAATAAAGCACTTTTGTTGAGGAATTGAGCTGGGCACGATCATGCTTTTTAGTAAAGTCGAGCTTGTGCCCAACGTGAATTAGAAGTGCAGTAGCCGTAAACATGACCAATCCACCAGGGACGTGTCCCGAACAGCGCTCTTAACCTATTTTGTGTTATAAAAAGCGGCGAGGAAAGTAGAAACATCATAACCTGGCAACTGAGGCAGAGAGACACGATCAGAGGGATACCGAAGGCGAGGGAAGGAGATCTGGATATCAAATAAGGGAGATTGACGATGCCGACGACGGGATTGACATTAGAGTGGAGTTTTCTCTTTATACTTTTCTTTCTCCCTCTTAATTGGTTCTCGATCTAAAACTTATAGATTGTAGTCTTACGATGTGCAAGTATTCACCCTTGTTTCGGGATCGGGATTAGCCCAACAATATTTTACTGGTGTTTGATTGAATCTAATTTCCTCAGATTTGATGTCGTGACTTAGATTCAAGTCATATATAGCATTCTTGTTGCCTACAAATCTATAATCCTTGATCAAAAATAACAGGGCGATGGACCGAGAGGGGAAGTTCTGTTGGTAGAAACTTTAATCGCATTGAGTGATGACCGAGAGGGGAATCTTGATGAGATTAGAATTCCTAATGCCTGTAGGATTAAAGTCAAGTCTATTTTTGCTTGATCTTAGATGTTAGTGTGATGGACCAAGAGGGGAAGCCTAGAAGATGAACCTCTAGAATTGAGCCTGAAGATTAAATCAACGAGAGTTGGCAAAGTCTTCTTGAGGAATCACGAATTATCATTGGCCTCAATAGTCTAATTGGGTAAACTCTGCACGAGAGTGGGAGTTGGTTAGATTAGGCTAATTGTTATAGTTTTAGAGGATGCAATAATTAATTTAAGGTAATTGGCCTTCAAGTCAGACGTCAACAATGGAGAAGATAATCAATTAACATCAATAGACGTAGTTGTGGTGAAACCTGATTCTGGATGCTTTCCAAGCCTGAATTTTCTCCTGAATTTACTTGCCGCAAGTGTTGATCATTTTATACCTTATTTCCAATTTTTTTAGCTAATATAAATTATAAGTAGTGGTCGATACTCAATATCCAGTCCTCGTGCGATCGATAACTTTTTATTACTTCGATAGGTCGTGCCCTTACGATTCGAGCCCATCAGCTCGACATGCATGGACAACCCCAAAACTCCTCGAGATGAGCCCGACTTACACGCACAACAAAACATCTGATGTGCTAGTGAATTGAGATACAACCTGCACTAACACAGCAAATAAAGTCCAAGCAAAGTAAACAAGTTCATAATGAAAAAGGTGGCATGAGTGAGTCTTCCCCTTTTTTTAAGAGAACACCATGCGGAGGTAGGATTTTTTTCTACGGAATGGAACCGACCCACTAGCGCAAGACAGTCCTAGCGTGGAACTATAGCGACCACCCTATTGAACCAGCGAGACTGAGAAGTAGACAAGAGTCATCTTATACTCGCTGCGGGACGGACCCGTCCCCCCTAGCGTTGTTAACCAGTGAAGAACGGGCCCGATTAGCTTTACCCCGCAAGAGAAAATCCTCACTTCACCGTTGTTTCCGCATCATCTTCTGTTGAGTAGAAAGAGCGAGGTGTAAGAAAAAGGCACTGGGAACTTGAGTCAGTTTGTGGAGATGCACTTGGAGATTGAGCAAAGGCACTTGTCATATGCTTGAGATTGACGATGTCGAGAGCAAATTAATTGACCTGCGTTTTCTAGGACCTATGCTAAACAAGAAACTTTTCAGCGGGCTCTCGAGGGGTTAGCCTCAGGGGACCGCTCCGACGATCAAGTCAGTTTCATATTTTATTAAAAATGGACAAATATGTACATATTGAAATGAAACAAATATATACAAAAGAAAGTATATAGTGAGCGAAAGGGAAGAGATGACAGAGCAACGGAGCAACTCTGATCCTTGTTGTAGTGAAGGGAAGCGTTGATGTAATCATGGAGGCTTTCATCGTTTCATGATGATCGAGACTTCAACGTCCATATGACGTTAGCATTTCCTATTGCTCTTATGCGATTTAGCTCTTATGTGCTTGCCATTCCTTCGTGTCGCGGTTTGAATACTGGCGGTCGTTGCAACATCTACCATTTTCACATTCTGCTGCAGCACATGCTTCCTGGCCAAAATCAGAAGAGCGCACTTCTCCTTCGGGCGGTTGATTCTGGATGGTCTTGATCCGGGTCGACAAAGTCTTCTGTCTGCAGCGTCGTCCCTCTGGAACATTGATGCCACCCACTTCGATAAGCAAAAACCTTTGAAGTATAGTGATTCGGGTTGCCCATGTCAAGGGTGGATAGGTCTTGACTACTCTTGAGTTCCACCAGCTTACTATGCTCATCTGACTGCATCTTGCGTTTGATAACACCTTGAACATGAGCCATCTACTGAGGGTGAACATGTCGGACATGTATTTGGTAGACGATCCAACAATGCCTTGAATAGGTGTGGGTTTGGACAAGCAATATTATGCTGTAACCTACAATGAGCAGCAACAGTGTTCCTCTCCATGTGCTGCTAAAGTCGATGTAGCTGTTCATTCCCAATGGTTGAGGTTCTTCTTCTCTCAGGTTCGGAGATTAGACTTCTGTTGTGATTCTTCCGAGCTGAAGAGAAGGGTCTACAATCATCTTTAGGTGGACGTTCGTGTTGTCCGGAGTATCTCCTTCTGATGAGCTGTTCTACTAGCCTTTTGATCGTTCGACACTCGTCTATGTCATGTCTGAATGTCTTGTGAAAATTATACCATCTGTGCCGGTGTGACGATCCTTCTTAGCTGCACATCGATTCCGAAGCTCTCGGCATTCATCATGTTGTGTTTGGGGCATCTATGGTGATCACACCACTTAGCCGATGTTCGTTGAGCGTCGGGAGGAGAAAGTGCTCTCATCGGGAACACTCTGATTAGGGGTTCTGAAGCTGTCTCTGGTGGCAATTTGTCGAGGATCTTGAGGAGTAGTCTCCTCAAATTGTTAAATTCTTCACGTGAGGAGGTTGAGCTTGTGGATGAAGGGATGAGTCCCTGATATCAGTGTGATCGACGGGATTGGGAGATCGGTCACGATGTGGGTTGAGAGGCTTCTTTGGGCGCATCGGAATCACCATGGTTTATGAATTCTTATTGCGTTTCCCACAGACGGCGCTAAAAGTTGCACCTTAAAAATCCCCGTGCTGTTCTGAGCTCAGAAATTCTTCGGGCACAAACATCAAAATCCTAATCCGATCGGACAGAGGTGGCATCGGCCCTCGGAGGACCCGGTCGGCTATGGGGAGCAGAGCAGATGATGAGAAATAAGAGAGGAGAGGGGTATATATAGGCAAGGGTGGGGGGCAAATGACCATTTTACCCCTAGAACTTCGGGAAGCCCGTTTGAGTAATGCAGAGCTCTGAACAACGAACGGTCAGTGGTTGCGCGCTCTTGACAAGGTTGGAAATCTTTCGAAAAAATTTAGAATTTCTGCCCCTGGGTTGACCGGGTTGACCAGGGGCTTGGGTCTGACCGGACGATCCAATCTGGGACCCTTTGTTAAATTGTGTGCGAATAGTTTGTTGTAAAAATGATTTCATGTTAGTTATTGATAAATCAGCAAACGAGATTGACATTAGGCTTTTGAAATTCACTTTTATGTGTGCAAAGGGATGTAAATATAAAAACCACGGAATCATGCTGCAGGGCAGATCTTGCAACGAAAAATTGTATCTAATAAAAATGATTGTCCATTTATGTAGCGAGGACTATCCTACAGGACAATTAACGGTATCGTATGAGTTGTAAAAGTTACATATAGGCTCCATAATCATGAACCAGCAGAAGATTTTAGGGACCATGAGTATTCAATGCTAAAACCAGCGGAGGATGATTTTGTGATGGACAATATGACTAATAGCACCTCCCCTCATTTTATTCTTTATGTTAAACATAACAGGTATTAATCCTGTGTATAATGACAAAAAATTCTTAGTGTTATTTATCTTAATTTTTATAATTTTATTAAATATTGATCATAAACACTACAGAAATCAGGAGCGTATATAATGTCATCTCCAGAAACGGGCTGACCTAACTTTCATTCGGTATAGATAATCTTTATTGACTACTAAAGGATACCACTATGATTTTACCATAAATTCAAACACAAACACATATTATTTGTGTCCATCCACAAAGTTTAGAGCTATATGTAATTTTTTCGGCCGTCTTGGCCATTAATGCCACCGAAAAGATCAATGAGTACCGCTTACCACTTTTAGAGGTTGTGAGACGCATTACATCCACTTTGAAAACTTTTTCCCTTATGTTTGTATATCTTAGTTAGAGCATCTGTAATGGTACAATGAGATTTTACAGTTTTTTTTAGTGTGAATAATGAGAGTATTGTGTAATGATTATTTGAGTGTGGATGAAAAAACAGAGGGTGAATAGTGAACAGTGAGAGTATTGTATAATTATTAGAGAGAAACTCAATTATAAACTCTAAAGGTAGAGTTTTAGGTTGAGGAGGATGAAAATTTGGAAAGTTTTAGAGTTTGAATAGCGAGAGTATTGTGTAATGATTGACTAGGTGTGGATAAAAAATAGAGAGTGAATAGAGAGAGCGTCTTTTTTTTTTTTTTTTTTGCACTAATACGGATGCTCTAATGAGAATGTTGAACGAGTGACATACAAGGTCCCTCAATACTTTAAAAAATTAGATGTGTGAAAAGAGAGCAATGATGTCATCTGTGATTGTGTCAGATCCTGATTTGACACTTCTTAATGCAATTGATGCATGTTTTTCTATGGTACACCACATCTTTTTTTATTTGGCATATTAATTAGAATATATTAATGAATTACAGCTCTATGCTTGGTCCAATGTTTAAAAATTTTCTAGCGTCATGGCACAATCTTTATATGTATCGACAAAGAGGCTGATTATGAACAAAAGTGAAATATTCTTTACACGGTGTATGAACCTCATTTTACCGTCATAGAATATCTTAGAAATACATGGTTGTCATAGAAAGAGCGATTTGTTGCAGTCTATATATATATATAAATACTTGTATGCATCTTGACAACATTTTTAGTCAAAGGTGCAATTTTTGCATTTCAATATACTTTTTAAACTTTCTTATTTTATTTTTCTAATTTAACATAATGCATTTTTTTTATTGCAGGGAGGGGTCAACTTATGCTATGCTAAAGAGACATTTGGGAGGGGGCACTATGTCATCTTTAGAGAATTATTCTGTATCTAGAATAGACGATATGCTAAGAATGCAAATCAAAAGAATTAAGATGTCATTTTAGGAGTCTATCAATAATCCACGCCACGAGCATGTGGAAAAGACCTTTTTTGCTGCTATAAAATGTCATGTTTTATTGTAAGCGCTGATTGATTATCTTCTGCAACATATTCATGAAGTCTCCCCAACCTGGTTGGTCATTGTGACTATATAATCAAAATAACATGAGTTGCCATATATTTGGTCAACTTGTTGAACATTGTCTTACTTATTTCTTAATAAGGTCTCCACCAGTTTCAGACCATCAGCGTCAGAAAATTGTTATTACATGTATTGACAATCACTTTATATAAGTTTTTATATGCTGTGAATATCCTGTATCACCCATGCCTTACTGATAATGGAATAGTACAACTTAAGAAGTTAGGGTACGTATAGGTTGACTTGCATACTGTACAAAGGAATTCGTGTAAGTTTGTAATGAATGAAAATTCGTAATATAGTTTTAGTTATTATTTGTATTTATTAAATTTATTTAAGCATTTTTTTTTTCTTTTTGAGATTGTATTTGATAATTCGTAATTTAGTCAGATGTTAATTAAGCCATGTATTTTTTTTTTAGATTATAATAAAGTATTAAAAAAATTTAAAAATGAGTTTGAAAACAAGTTTAAAAAATGAGTTTAAAATTAAATTTTAATAATATAAGAAAAAAAAAGGGGGCGGGGGAGGGGGTCACATCAATTTGAGTTGAGGGGATTGATACTTTTCATTCTATTTGGTATCTCTCTTACCTTGGGGAAGTGCACCATTCTGTGTATGTATTGGGAATTGAAAGACTTCTCTTTACTTATCCACCACACGTCAATCTTATCTTTTTCATCTTTCCTTAAGAGTTTTAGAGTTACCGACTTACCGTATCCTAATTGAAGTCAATAAGTTTTATTGTCCATATGCTCATTAATATAGTCAAAACTACACATGTAATGTGTGATCTTAGTTAATTTACACGGTTTTACATAGCATTTTGTTGTGATTCTCTAATCATAAAAATAATATTTAGAAATAAAAACAATTCTATTTCTTACTGAATAGAATAAAAAATTTTGCAAATTTAAAACTAACATCCTAGGTGGCTCTCGACCTCAATATCTCACTCTCTATAAAAAAAACACATACACTCTTGGTGTTTTGCTTCCTCTCTTCTATTTGCTCATAGTGGAAAGTTGTGTGTGTTTTTTTTTAAGATAGATTTACAATGCATTGAAGCCTCCTCTTTTATAGGCTGAATGAGGGAAGGAGGAGGACAAAGCCAAAAGACAAAGCCAATCTAACTTTGTCTATCATTTCCTAAGGGAAAGAAGAAAAATGTGGGCAGCTGCATAACTTATTCAAAGATGGGTGTGAAATGTTGAGGCAACCACAACACTTGACTTGTATTTGTGTCATCTTCAATAATGTTAAGGCTGGACCCCATCAATTCTTCCCTCCAACCACACCTGAAGAGAATTGTCATCTGTAACTCTTTTCGGTTATGTCCTTGCATGACTCTAGCTTTTTTTTTTATTTAAATCACTACCGTTAATATGTCGACTGTATTGTCCTTCGTATTAATCTTTACTATAGTCTCAACAGTTGTCGATCCATCTGCTCTTGTATCCAATGATAACGAGGGTCAATGTGCTTCATTCGGGAATAATACATCGAGTTCTTGCTCAAATTTAGAGCACTTTAACTGTCATAATGTATTTTGTAGTCCTTCTACTCAACTCTTGGAGAAATCACTTCAACCATAATATTTCTTTCCCACCTTCCGTTGCGGTAATGCACATTGCCTCTATTGTGGATAAACCATACACTTTTGCAGTCTTGACTACCATGACACAGCTTCTCTTGCAAAAGTGTAGAGAAATCTTAAAGTAGATTTTCTACTATCAAGATCTCTAGCCATATCTGCATCTTTGTAGTCTTCCAAGATTGGATCACCTCCCCCGTAGCTCAAACATGCCTTGGATGTAGCCTTAAAGTACTAGAGAATCTGCTTGAACACATCCCAATGTACCCTTCAAAGATTGGATGACCTCCCTCCTAACTCAGACATGCCTTGGATCTACCCTTGAAGTACTAGAGAATCTGCTTGACCGCATACCAATGTATCGTTTCTAGGTTAAAGAGATAACAACTAACCACACCAACTGGATGGGAAATATCCAATCTCGTATACACCATCGCATACATCATGCTTCCAGCAGCTGAAGAATTGAAAAGTGATGACATATCCTCTACCTATTTCTGGGATAAGCTACACAATTTCTTTCTCAACTTGAAATAATAAGCTAGTGGGATACTGACTGGATTGACATGTTGCATATTGAACTTCTTGACCAACTACTCAACATAATTCTCCTAGAACATCCACTACTTCTGAGCTTTCCTATTCCAAGTAATCAGTATGTCTACGATTTGCTAAGATGGTCCTTAATCCATCAAATTAAAGGATTCAGATTGTTCTTCTTCAGTTGGTTTATCTTCATCCCATCGACATATATTAATAGTGCCATAAAGCTCTCATATGGAAACCTATGAATATACACACATTGATCTACATCGATTCTTTAATAGCCTTGACTCATCATGAATGAGTCAAACTTCTTGTATCATTGCCTTGGTGCTTGTTTGAGATCGTACAAGTTCTTCTTCAGCTGGTACACGAGGTTCCCTTTCCATGAAACCTTAAAACCATTTGGCCGCTCCATATAGTTTTCCACATGGTCTTGGAGATCACCATGAAGAAATGCAATCTTCACATCTATTTGTTCAAGATCCATATCTAGACTTGCCACTAATCAGAGAATGACTTTGATTGAAGTCATTTTCACAACTGGTGAAAAGATCTCGTTAAAGTAAACCCCTTTATTCTGTAGAAAATCTTTGGCCGCTAACCGGGCTTTATGTTTCACCAAATTTCTACTATCGTCCTTTTTGAGCTTGAACATCCATTTGTTCTTAAGTGCCTTTTTATCCTTTGGAAACTTGTCCAGTTAATAAGTCTGATTCTTCTCCAGAGAATCCATCTCATCTTGTATAGCTTATAGCCATTTCTCCCTGTTTGGATTAAATATAGCTTCCAGGAAGCTCTCCGGCTCTTCTTTGTTAGAAACCAAAATATACTGACATTCTGGATATATGGTCGACAAAATCCGACCTCGTTCAGATATTCGTGACTGAGGTTCGATGATTTCAAAGGGTGTACCATCATCTACCACTTGTTATTGTCACACCCTGACGTGATCCTGGTCGGCTTATGCATAATTGGGGGTGATCCGGCTTGGGATGATTTTGGTTCGTGGGCAAATGCTTGGGATTGGTTGATTGAAGACACGCTCGTGATGGTTCGTGATGCTCGGATCGATGTTGGACGATTGGTGACATTCCCGAACGCGTGTTTCATGGTAGTAAAGCCACCACGGAGGGCGACATATAAGCACGAAGCGATGCGGAGGTCGACGTGCGCATAGGGGCTGCAACTGGAGCAAACACGACCAAGCCTTGAAGGGTCGTGTTTCTGGGCATAACCATGTTTTTATTCGGCTGGATTTCATCAAAGAAGAGTGTCTGATACAGTCGGAATCGTTGATCAGTGTGTGATTGTTGATCAAAAAGAAAGAAAAGCCAATAGCCAACAATAAGGTAAAGACGGCTAAATTGAGGAGTTGATTTGCTACATCAAAAAAAAAAAAAAACAAAAACAAAATTGACAAGGGTGTATGTTATACCCCTTATCGGCTTAACCAGACTTTAAAAATGGTTAAGGAATTAAGTGAGATTTATTTTGGTAATTTTATAATTTTTGGTGTTTAATTTAGAATTTATCTGAAAAGTGACGCATTTTAGGGGTAAAAATGGTCATTTTGTGAGCGAGACTTCGAATTTTGACAATGTTGGTACCGTTATGATCTTCTTGGAAAATAGAGAACTTTGAGTATCCTTTTAAAGTATTTTTGATGGTTTAAAGGCATGATTTTAAAATTTGTACAACTTTGGTTAAGGTTAAGCTTAACCATGGTTATGAGATTTAACGATGGTTAGTTAAGCTTGAACTTTGGTTAAATTTAGCCACACGTTAGGGATAAGGGCTGATCTGTTAGATATATATTTTAATTACGATATATTTTATTATATATTAAATATTATGTTTTGTTTTATTTACAAATATATATATCCTAGTAGCCTAATAAATTATACAAGGAAGTTATATCTTTTGATAAGATATTATGAAAGATATTATGTGAAATTATATGAATCAATCTCATCCCTTGATCGTGATACTTGATGGTCGACATATCACATTAATGTGCGCATATAAATAGGTATTCTCTCTGTCCTATTATGTATGGTTAATTCCATCAGGGTTTTTCTAGAGAGTGAATCAAAGTCGTTCAAGAACATCGGTATATCAAGGAGTCAGGATGTCTACGTTATCTGCATCAGGTATCTGCATCAGGTATGTAATTAATATTTAAGTATGCTTCCACTGTGTAGATCAATTTAATGGTCAATCGATCTTAAGAATTTAATATTGGTATCAGAGCGTGCGTTTACTGATTCTTGATTCTTGATTCTTGATTTATCAGTTCTTGATTTATCGTTTTTTTCGAATTTTCGGTTCTCGATTTTTCGAATTTTTTATTCTTGAATGTCCTGTTGCAAAGTTAGCAATTAATTCACCTTTTGATATAATGATATGTATGATGATGATCAATGATGCCATAAAGCCCATAATGTATTTGTTGATCAATGATGTGGATTTGATTAATTGTTTAATATGATGATGAGGTATGGTGTATGATGACATATATAATGATGATGGATGATAATCGATTTTTGTATCTCACTGTGTATTCGACTTTCGATGATTATTCGATTTTGTGTTCGATTAATTGTCTATTATATTTAATTGATGATATAAATGATATGTGATGATGCCCTGATAGTTATTGGCTATTGTCGACAATTTCTATATTTATTTCCTTTTTTGATTAATTGATTATTATCTATTAATAATTGATCATGGTACGATAGGCGATCACTGTTTTTGGTATAGTCGATCAATTGAGTAGTTGATTTTATCCTTTAATTGGTTATTCGAATTACGGTAATTGTCTTCTCACATGATGCCTCTAGTTTGTTGATAATCAATTTATGGGATATGACATATTCAAATATTATGAGATATTTTGATTCTAAAGTTATGAATAGTTTGTGTCCACCAAAGTGGCCAAACTATAATGATCTGAAGATAATTTTGAAATACCTATTAAAAGACTGTTCATGAAATATTAGAACTTAAATTTACTCAAAGGAAAATCATTATTCTAATTTTTGTGAACATAAACGTGAGATATCAAAATCCTTGATTCAAATATATGTATAGTCCAAAGATGATATATGTGTTTAAGTTGAGGAATTTTTATTTCTTAATAATGATATAAGTGGCATTTATTTATGATAGTATATTGTAATTTCTGCCCAAAGGTGTGTTAC
>JAOWBR010177773.1:0-10917 GCA_028571145.1 Dionaea muscipula
AACTCAATTGTTAAGACTATCTCCTTAGAGCGACTCTAGTTCTCGATGCCTCTTTCCTACACCTCGCTCTTTCCTTATTTTCAGAGATTGACGCGGAGACAATGATGAAGTGAGGATTTTTCCTTGTGGGGTAAAGCCAATCGGATCCGTTCTTCCCATGTTAACAACGTCAAGGGGGGCGGGTTTTCCCGCAGCGACTGTAAGTCGGCTCTCGTACGTATTTCTATCTCACTAGTCTTGTCAGGGTGACCTGTAGTTCTATGCCAGGGTTACCCTGCGCTAGTGAGTCAGGTTCACTCTACAGGGAAAAATCCTACCTCCGTCGGGCTCTTCTTAATAGTTTGTATGCTTTCGTTTCACGCTTTATGCCTGTTTGTCCTTTTTTAATCATAGACTAACTTGATGATCAAAGCGGTCTCCTAGGGTTAACACCTTGGAACCCCGCTGACAAGTTTAATGTCTAAATATAGGCCGCAAAGCGCACAGGATCAACCACTCCGCCTATAACATCGTTAACATTTTGAGGTCTAAAGACATCTCACCCTCCTTTTTTATTATTATTCGCTTGCTTGCTTTGTTTGTGGTTGTCTTTTATGTGATTGCAGGCATACAAGATATCTCAGCTCTCAAGTCACCCGTTGCTTCTAACGATTTCTACTCACCCGTTGCTTTCAACAGTTTATACACACCGGCTTTTTTAGCTGTTTGCACCTTCTTGCAGGCCGGGTTTCTCCCGCCTCGGAGTTTATTCCTGTGGTCTGGATTTATCCCGCACGACAGACATGTAAACCGGGTAGCTCTTGTCGTGTTGCGCCCTGAGGCAGGGGTGAACCCCTCCAGGGAGTCTGTGGTTTGGCTTCGTCCCGCACAGAGGTCTATAAGCCGGGTAGCTCCCACCTGTATAGACAAAACCGGGATTACTCCCGCGCAGTTGGTGGTGGTTATCCCATCCTGAAGGTGAAAGAATTTATCCACTTCTACGATGTAGTGATCAACAACACCCGCCAGCTGTGGCTCTTTCGTTGTCGTTTCGCCATCGTTGATCAAACAGTTAACCGACAACTGCTTTTAACTCATTAGCTGTTATATTCGACCGTTCGATCGCTAACATCAACCGTTACAGGTTTGCTCCTCTATTTATTTAACTCACACCGACTTTTTAGTCATTTAATCGGTTTCTCAGTCGACACACATCGGCTCCTTAGTCAATTCCTCATATTTCTCGGACGCTTTCACTATGCTCTTATCTCATATACATGTCTAACCACTCTTGTTCAAGTCCGCAATATTTGTAAGTACAGGATTGCAGGATATATACCGCATGCACAACTCTGTGTGGTGGAATGCACTAGCCAATCATCTTCTTTATATAAAGTCGGGTCATTCCCGTGAAGATAATTTAAAATCAAGATTTCAAAGATAATAGATAGAAGCAGCAGAAGCTCGTTGTCTATCAGCCACATGCCTTCATTCTCCGCACACTTCTACGCCTTCTAATCCCAGATAAAGCAGCTGGATTTATGCGGGATGTGTTTTCCTCTGTCAGAACTATAAAATAATTCTAACAAAGTGCGTCGCTTGGAGTAGCTCTTCAGTTTTTATCATCAACATATTAGCCATCGCCTATCTTCAGATTAGATAGATGCTAATTCAAGCTGCTCAGACATTATTATCGCCTTGTTTTCGACCCTTCAGCCATTATTCTTCTAGTTCGCTGATCGGTTGAGCTCGACCATTCGGTCGCTATTATCATCGGTACCAAAACTTTTATACCGTATGGTCTTCGATCGTAGGACCGCTTCTATCATTTTTATATTCTCTTCGGCTCAATAAGTAACGATCACCTTTGGGCATCATAGCCGTTTAGCCACAATTATATTTTCGGCTTCTCGATCATAGCCTTCGGATTTATAAGATGGGTGATACTCCTGGAAAAATCCCGGGGGCGGTCTGCTCCTAAGACCCTCCAGAAGTGATCATCAAAGTCTCGGTCCGATCGGGATGAGGTGGCTCCGGCCGGCGGAGTGGACCCGGTCGGCACGGGGGAGGAGTGAATGTTGATCCGAAGGCGATCCCGCCGCGCTCCGAAAAGGGATAATCTTGAAAGGTGGACTTGGGACTTGAGTGAACCTGAGATAGACGAGCAAACAGGTCTGAAAATATTCAGGGAAGGACCCCGGGGGAACCGCTCTCATGCTTAAGTCAGCAAGTGAGGAAGAAAGGTAAAGGCCCCTTAAGAGGAACCGGGCAAGGTAGTTCCAGACAAGGCTCCGCGCAAGGTTCCGGGCAAGGTCACCCGGGCAAGGATTTGGGACAGCTTTGGGAGAGGATTCCGGGCAAGCTATCCGGGCAAGTTCCCGGGCAAGGATCCCGAGCAGGGATCCGGACAAAGGCTCCGAACTAGTTAGGGGGAGATGAGAAGGCAAGAGCAATAAATGAGGGCAAGGAAATGTGTACTTGAATTCTTGGGGAGTGCACGTGTATTTATAGACATTGGGAGGCAGTCAAATTATCAAAAAGATCCTACTTGGATAAGGCTACCCGATCAAGGTTCCCTGAGCAAGGTCACCCGGGCAAGGTTACCCGGGCAAGACACTCGAGCAAGGTGTCTGTACGGATTCTTCTTATTGGCTGAGCTAATGAAGGAGGTGACTCCCCTATAGTTGCCCGAGCAAGAACACCCGAGCATGGTTCCCCGGACAAAGTACCCGGGTAAGGTCATGTGACCTGAAAAGTAGCCCTGTTGATGAGTGGGATATGAGGATTTGAGTCATGCCATTACCTGGGTAAAGCATCCCGGGCAAGGGAGGCCGGGCAAGGTCATCTCGGGAAAGGCTCAAGTCTGGAGAAAAAACCCGACCGAACTGTACAGTCGTCTTTTACATGAAAGTTGGGGTGAATACCCGTATATCAGCGGTCGTGGTTTTTTTAGAGATTTTGTCTATATATTCTGTATTTGTGAGATTTTGGTCATACGGTACTTGATTTGAGCGACTCCTTACTATTAAGAGAGTTTTTGGTGCTGAAAACATTCAGAGATTCAGTTTCAGATCTAGGAGAGCGTTGGAGGTTGATTGGTATGAGATTCATCGCTTTCCATTAGTTCCCCTTAGGTGGTTAGGGTTTTCTACTCCATATTGTTTATTGTTAGGGATTTGTTTAGTAGATCAAATACTCACAATAAAAAATTGAGTTTATCAATGTACATGCTCAGCATCTCTTGGTAACAAGGAAGAAGATTTTTTTTAAAAAAAATAGATTGACGCAAAGGAGAGAGAGAGTGAAGAAAAGATAAAATGTGGGTCCGCTTTTATTTTAACATAAATGGAAATCAAAATTTAACAAATTAAAATATTCATTATTTTACTTCATATAACAAACACTAAGTAATAAAAAAAAAAACACTCTTCTAACTGGGGATGCTCTAACAATACTATTGACTGGTTAACAAAGCCATCATGTTAATGCCACGCAGGTCAGATCTAAAATTTTGGAATATTTAAGAGTATTGAAGAGTTTTTTAGACTATACAAATCTATAATGATTTTATTTATTGCATTCTAAATATACAAACACTTTATTTAATACTTGATAGATCCAATTCTAAATAAAGGTTTCTAAAATGTCAATCCAACTATTTCACTTTGTTCTCTTTTTCAATTAAGTTTTTTCTTTTTCATTTTCTTAGTTATTTTTTATTATTATACCCTCCAATTTCATTTACATCGTTACGGGAACTTCACACTTTATTTTGTATATATTTTTTTAAAATTATCAATACATAATTTTTGAGATTATTTTAAGAGTGTCTTATTGTGATTGCTCTAAACAATGGATTTTGGCAAACAAGGTATGTATCACCAGAGATGCTCTAATATTACTTATCTTATGTATTTAAATTTTATTATTAATCATTAAATTATCGTGTATTTATTAAACCGCTCTATATTTCACACCCCGTGTTTTTGGTTGTTGGGATGGTTAAGAAAAATCAGGGTCTGATAGCAACAGGTAGGAAGACAGGCAGGCCATGCGGCTTTTTCTTTGGCACTGTATGGGAGGGCTACCATCACATGGCGGGGCCCACAATTCTCCAATTGGATTCTTTTCTTCCAACCTTCTCTCTCTTTCCAAACTCTATTATAAGTCGCACGTGTGGCAAGCTGAGCTGACAGCTTGAGGTTGCACATCACCCGGTGGCCGGTGGCGTGGCTACCATTTATTTGGTTAAAAAATAAGCGGATACTAAAAGAACACAGAAGAAACATTAAATCATGTTTGATTTGGATAATTTTTTATTTTCTGTATTTTTTATTTTTAAATAAAAAATATGGTTTGAATTTTCTGTTCTTTTAAAATAAAAAACAGTTTAAAATCTTTAAAATGTAGAAAATAAAGAAAAATTATTTTCTGTGTTTTCAACAGAAATTCTCAAAACACCGAAAATAAAAAAAATGTTCAAACCTTGATAAATAATAAATTATAAATCGTAAAATATAAATTATAAACCAAACAAGTTTTTTATTTTTTATTTTATATTTTTACTCAAAACTGCAAACTAACCAAATAGCACCTTAGAATATTTTTTTCCCTTTATTTTATTGTGCGTGAAACAAGTAACTAGCCCACTAGGTTTAAACCAAGTTTATAGAAAAACCTAAACTAAAATGTATATATGTCACGGCTATCTATCTCTCTTCAATGAACTTTAAAAAAAATGGTTAATGATACCATGTCTGCAATGATATTTATTGTAATGCGAAAACAACTTAATATATAATATATGCATGGGTGAACTTGTGTCACACACATCTTCTAAGCAAAAAAAAAAAAAAAAAAAAATGCAACACTCATATATTGCATAGCAAACACAAACACCACGTTTTATTCTTATCTATGATAAAAAGTTGTATTAATAATGATGGTTTAAGTAGTTACAACACAATGGGTCGGGCATCTCTAATGATTTGCTTGTTGTGTAGTGTTTTTCATGTAAAGATTTTCAAACTCATTAAGCGTCTATTTTGATAAAATGTTAACATGTATTAATAATGCACCTAAAAACATAAAATAAGTCATAAAATGAATTAACGTTTTATGTAAATTACTTATATAAAAAAAATCAATAGGGGAATTAAATCAAAAAATCGTTACGTATATTAGGATCAGATATATAGTGTTTGATCTAGCAATAAACGACGTCGTAGGGGAGGAGTAAAAAGGTTGATCACCGGCACCGATCTACCCTTGGGTGCAGCCGTGCAGGCACACGCTTCTGCAATGTGCAACAACCTTTGCTCGGATCTTTCTTAAGAGCCCGACTTGCAGCACAACTGGGAGCACGACTAAAGGGGTGTGAAGGACAATATAAAGGGGTGGGGTGGTGGGAGGAGTAGGGGTTATGTGAGAGTCGGGCAAATTTTCGGACAAAAACATTGAAAATGATACAGTTACAGTTAAAAAATATTATATTTTTATTATGTAAAATCACAACCGTTGAATTTTTTTTAAATTATAAATAAAGCTTGATGAGTGAGGTAGATAATGTAAATGAATGATATACATATTGTAAATTGTTGATGCGGGATGATCCCAGTCAATCGGCAGCATACTTTGCAAGACCATATCTTTTGCTACGACGTCTGTAATATATTTTTGAAATCTTCGCGACGTCACGCATGAGCTTGATGGGTGAGGCAGATGATGTAAATAAATGGTGTAGATTATGTTATAAATTATTATAATTTTTTAATGTAAGTATATCATGATCCCAAAAATATCCGGTGTGCTGTAGAAATTTTGGCCTCTTCAAACAGCCATAGTTGGGCCTCGTGTAGGCTTGTTAGATGCAATGGACGCATGGCATGTCTGCACCTCCCTTGGCACGCTGGGCCCCAGGATGGTTCCTCCCAGATCCTTTTCTTTGGTCAGGAAAAAATTAAATAGCCAAAAGTCTCTCTCCAATTTCTTTTTCTCACAATTTTCTTTTTCTTAGAATTGTACCGTTTAGCGTAAATTATACTCAATTTTTTTTAATGAGAAAATCAAAGAGTATTTTAATTGATAGTGTAATTTCATTGGAAGATGTGTACCTATATAAAGTATAAATAATCATGATTTAGGTTTCATTTTAAATTTAAACGAAATAATTATTATAGCATTTTTTAATATGTAATCCTTTAATTAGTTCATGACAACATATTAAAAGTTTATAACCATTGAAGAGAGAAAAAATAAAACGTTGTTCGTATGATTTGTACAAACAGATTTAGAATGAGAGTTATTAGGACAATATTGGTGACAACACATGATAGTATTTAAAATTATAAAATCATATATTAAGATTAGGGTGTGATGGACCCAATATAAAAATGTTGTGGATAATAAATTATTAGTGTGAAGAATAAGTAGTATATTGTCACAATTCACCAAAATTATTGATATAACCACGGATTTAGAATTATGTATTGAGGAAACAACTGTTAAAACTGCTGGCAGTGGCATCTCTGGAAAAACAATTTAAAAAAACAAAACAATAAAATTGAGAAAAAGGAAAAAGAAATTAGAAGAATTGAAAATAATCACGGTGGGCAAGACCAATTCCCGATAACAACCAAGGAAAACAGAGGGAGAGAGAGGAAGAAGCGGTATCCTCGTGAGTTGCCTGTCCTTTTTTTGGGTTTGGGTCATGGGCATAGTGGGTTTTCTCATTTTCATTTCTGGTATAGTATCAGTGGGTTGTCTTCTCTAGTGTGTATAGAGACCAGAGAGGGAGGTAGATAGAGGAGACCAGGAGACGACTAGGTTGGGTTATCGCTGGAGTCGTCGGAGGTGGAAATGGCGGGATCGTCGGGGAGATTGCCGACTTGGAAGGAGAGAGAGAACAACAAGAGGAGAGAGAGGAGGAGGAGAGCCATAGCCGCCAAGATATTCTCGGGGCTCCGATCTCAGGGAAACTACAAGCTCCCCAAGCACTGCGACAACAACGAAGTCCTCAAGGCTCTCTGCGCCGAGGCCGGCTGGATCGTCGAGGATGACGGCACCACTTACCGCAAGGTCCATTCCTCTCCCTCCCTCCTTGTCGCCTTCATTCTCTCTTCTCTTCTCATCTCCGATCCCACCCTCCCTCCTCCACCTTTTGGTTTCCTATGTTCTGGATCTATCAATTTGCCTTTTAATTTAGTCTGATAGCTGTTGAACCGTGTGATTCATTTTACACCTAGTTGGACTTGGACCGATGATGTTTTAATTAATTAATACTCTCAAGTCTCATACCGTACATACATGCTAAATTTGTCCTCAATTTGTTTGATTACAACGAACAAGATCATTTTGCTTTACCATCGCTAACAAATTTAAGTTCCACGCTAAAGTGATTGTCCCGAATTCAATCAGCTAGCTTACTTATCGTCACCTTCTCCTGTCGAAGATGATGATTTTTGCAGTATGATCACTACATCACATGGTTTTGTGTTGCATAATTTCATCTGATTTTGCTAGCTCGTCACTGTCTGGATCTTGATCTTGATCTTGATGGGGATGGGGAGTATCGTGTTAAGATAAATATAATAATTCATAGACATTCTAACACAAGGTAAGGTTGATCTTCCACTAGGATTGGTTCCTTAATATGGTATTAAAGCAAGCAGATGTTTGAATCCTGAGAGCGCAACCCCCATTTGTTTAGCGCTTGGTATGAGTGTTGGTTCCTTAACATATCGTGCAAACAATCAAATCTTTAGCACATATGAGACATGAAAAATCCCGTCTTATTGTTGTACAGGTTATGATTTGGAGCAGCTGACATGACACAAGAAAATCAGTTTAATTTTGCCTAATCTGATCAGTTTAGTTTCAGGGATGGAAGCCACCTCCAGTTGACGTTGCTGCTGGAACATCCACGAACATCAGTGGCTGCTCCTCGGCCCAGCAAAGTCCTCAATCATCAGCCTACCCCAGCCCAGTTCCTTCTTACCATGCCAGCCCCACATCCTCCTCTTTTCCCAGCCCTTCACGTTATGATCATGCCAATAATCCCTCATCCTACTTGCTCCCCTTCCTACAGAATTTGGGTTCTATTCCAACAAATCTTCCGCCCCTCAGAATATCAAGCAGCGCTCCTGTGACACCCCCTATTTCTTCCCCAAAGAGAAAATTAGCTGATAATTGGGAACCCTTTTCCAATAATATTGGCTCATTAAGAGCCTCGGTCCGTCACCACCCGATCCTTGCTGCCTCGGCACCTTCCAGCCCAACACGGCGCAACCACCTCACACCTCCCACCATACCAGAATGTGATGAGTCTGATGCGTCCACTGTGGATTCTGATCGCTGGGTTGGCTTCCAGGCTGGAGGGCCACAGGGAGCTCCGCCGTCACCTACATATAACCTTGTCAAATCTGCCGTAGCCCAACAGGCTACTACTCTGCAGGAGGCACTTGACAGGCACGGAGCTTTGGGATGGGCTGCAGCTGTGGAAAGGGGTCATGGGTCCGAATTTGAGTTCATGAGCGGTGCCGTGAAAGCATGGGAAGGTGAGAGAATTCATGAAGTCGGAGTTGATGATTTGGAGCTTACACTCGGTTGTGGAAAGACTAGAAGTTGAGTTACCGTGAGATCTCTATAGCACCGGTGAGTATATCACACTCATCATATTTGTGTTAATATATATCCTAAAAGAACGGGGAGAAGAATGATTTCAATATTGTGTGTATGGAATGTTAAACAAGAGACATTCTATATACAGAGAAACTAGCCAATAATAGCACCTAAATCTAACGTGTCAGAGCATAGCAAGCACCACATATTTCATCTCCCATACTGAACCAATCATCAATCCCAATCCTCATACCGATGGCCTCACCAATCTCATCCACGGAAACAACCACAACTTCATCACCCTCAAATCCGCTATCGGCTCGTTATGATGATCTCAATAGAGAAAAAGAGCAAGGCATCATCGCCTATACCCAGAAGATAATGTAGCTCGAAATGGATTTGAATACGGAAGTAGGACACCTGGTTGACGGCATACTTGTGATGAATTTGAGCAAGCAGGTGTTCTTCTTCCATATTCCGATCCATTTCTAGCTACGTTACCTTCTGGGTATAAGCGATTATGTCTTGCTACTTCTCTCTGCTGAGATCATCATAACGAGCCCATAGCGGATTTGAGGGTAATGAAGTTGCGGTTGATTCAGTTGGTGAGGCCATCGGTATGGGGATTGATGATTGGTTCAGTGCAGGAGATGAGATATGTGGTGTTTCCTGATACCATGAAAGAATGGGGAGAAGAATAATTTCAATATTGTGTGTATGGAATGTTAAACAAGTGGCATTAGAAACTAGTCAAAAATAACACCTAAATCTAAGGTGAGAAAACTATACAATGACAACTAATACATAAATATGTTAATTATATATATATTAAGCATCTTCTAATCATGGTAACATAATATCTCCAAGTAATTCAAGATGATTTATTTCCTTTTAACATATCCCTCCCAATCTTGATAGATGTGTATTAATTGGCAGCTTGGTCACCCTATCTATTCTCCTGTGCAGAGAGCTAGGAGGCTGGTTATCTCTGAATTATTAGGTGCATCTCACATGAAAGCGCTGTTTGGGTTAGGATTGTGGCGGAGGGGTTCTGCTATGGAACCTTGTTGATACTCGCACAGAGATCTGCGAGGCTGGCTGGCCGGCCGGCCGGTGAAGGTTGTAATTTGTGTGATCCAAAAATTTGATATATTAATTAATCTTATTGATATCAATGGCAAGGTAGTCTGCCTGGACTGCATTGCCCGTTAGAAGTTGTATGGAAATTGTGTTGCTGCAGCGGCTGGCCGATTAGTTAGTTTAGGTATCTGGAATCTGGACAAGAAAAGCCCCATCTTCTGAAATGCTAAACAAACACCAAACTTTTTACATTTACTTGGAGTTGCTTTGCAGTCGATTTGGTAATTGTTGACTTGCACATCTTATTCTGAACTTACCACTTACTTCAACAATATTGCACATTCTCCTCCCGGTGGAACAGGGGGTCACCTCACCTCACCAACAGATCTTGGATGCTACAAGATGACAACTATAAAGGGCAAAGCTATCGAAACCTCTTGTGTGTAAACAGTCTGAGTTGATCATAAACGTACAAGGTTTTAACTTGGGTTTTAATTGGGCCTCCTATAAACGTTTGGTTGAATTCGTCCGGACACTTAAGTCATCACAAAAAAAAAAAAAAAAAAGGGGCAAAGCTAACTATAGTCCCCTCTGTTTACACTCCAGTTCCCTTAGGTTGCGATGTAACTCAGCTGATGCCATCAGGAACCTGACACTCACAAAAACCTTGCCACTGTACTCGCCCTCAGCGTGACTGCGCTCTTCCCACCGCTGCTTCAGTTTCATCAACAATACTATTTGGCTCTCATTTTGAAGGGAAGTCTCGATGGATACATTGAGGTGACACAGTAGTTGCAGTCATATGACAAATTATGAGATCCATAAGTTGTGGGGCGGACAACCACAGGATGTGGTGGTGGCGGTGGCTTTGTCACCTCGCCTTTCCTTCGGAAAATGAGCTAAATGGTCGTCCACGCTTTCTTTGATCTCCTTCGCAATAATTCAATAGCTAATGTTTTTTTCCTCTGCCCTTATCTCATCTCATCTCTCAAACTGCTTTCCAATTGGCCCACGCACACATGTTTATGTACTCGTATTAATGGAAAAAACTCATGAATCATTTGATGAAGCAAATAAACTGCTTTTCAATTGGCCCACACACACATGCTTATGTACTCGTATTAATGGAAGATACTCATGAATGATTATTCAACTAATTTGATGATGCAAATAAACTTTCACGGCTACATTAGCTCATAAATTAGCTAGATTGCCTCAAATTCTGAGGATGATCATGCT
>JAOWBR010177784.1:0-10915 GCA_028571145.1 Dionaea muscipula
GTGGAGCAACGCCTTATTCAATGGGTGAAACTGGATCCAGCGGAAGTTACTTGGGAGGATGCCTCATTCATTGCCAAACAATTCCCAAACTTCTCAGCTTGAAGACAAGCTGGTTCTGAAGGACGGGGGAGTTGTAATATAATAACCTTCAGTGGCGGCAACTACCCATAGCCGAGGCGGTGACTTCCAAGACAAATGTGGCGACAACCTCTGCGACTCTGTGGCGACAGCCTCTGCAGTCCGTAAGGTGGTGGCGGCAGGAGTTGAATCTAAGCACAAGAGAGCATTTAGATGACGCCATGGCATATCAATCATCTTCCCTCATCCTAAGGAGTATTCCAAAGCACTTCTTTTACCGATCGGAGCTCAATTTCAAAAGTTACTCAGAGTTGGCACCATAGCGTCAACTGGCCACTCTACACCATCGGCTGACTACTCTACGCCACAGCTCACAAGTCAGAGAGTGATGCCCTATAAAATAATTAACACCACTAGCCATTTCCCTCCCATGTCCTTAGCGGGAGTAGTACAAATTAGTTGTGCTAATTGGAAAGAGAATGTCATAATAGTACGATTTGGTTGAGAATATTCTTGATCCCCATTTGACACATGATATTTTCTTATATTATTGTATTTTTTTATTTTCAGATTATTGAGCCTATAAATAGGGTAAGGCTTGTAATTGAAAAGGTTGTTGAATGAATTGAAATCTGAAATCCTTCTCCATTCCTATCGTCTGAGTACCGTTTTCTCATCTCTAGGGTCTGTTCTCACCCCCTTTCACTTCTCCTCATCCCTACTCTGTTCTCACTCCCCTTTCACATTCTCCTCACCCTTACTCTGTACAATTCTCGCCCCAATTTCATCAGAGCATCCTTACTACATTCCCTAGCGCGGCTAGCAGCATACAACTACCCGTCAAGCATGCACATCCTGTGTATACCCATGGAACATGCCATTGCCCGCATGCATCCATAAGCAAGTAGTTTTCCGCATGAAGCCCTGAGCATGCAGCGATCAACTATTTCTTCATGGGCATATATTATTCACTCCACGCAGGGCATGCAACGGCCAAATATTTCTTCATGGGCATATAATATTCACTACACATTTGCATCAAACCAACATCGAGACAGCAGCCTCCTTGCGGGTAACAGGCCCCCTTGCGGGCATCATCCAATATGGGCAACAACCCATGCATGCAGCCAGCTCCCTTTCTTCATGCATGAAGTTGTGCAGTCAGCTAAGTATATTGGCTAAGCCTTGCGGGCATCTCCTCATGCAGCAGCATGGTGGGCAATAACATAGCAGCATGGCGGGCAGTAGTACAGCAATACAGCAGTATGTGCGGGAAGCAACAGGTGCGGGCAGTGACATGAACGGGCAGCGGAGCATCGACATCACCTAGGCATCCACGTACCACGGTATGTTGTTCCGTGTCTCACTGGTGGCCCCCGACCTCTCGTAGGCCTAACCCAGTAGGCGAATGGGCCTGAACCCATGTGCAAATTCAGGGTAATTCCAGAACCTTCTTAAGCAAACATCGAGGGCGGTACGGTAAATTCCCGAGCACCCCCTTCAACCTCTATAAATAGAGCACATAGCTCTCTCATTCAGGTACGTCGTCTAAATTGGAAAAATCTACTGCTAAGCTCTTCACCTTTCATATTTTAGAGAAGAGACTGACTTGAGCGTCAGAGGGGTATTCCCAAGGTGAAAACCTCGGGTCCCTCTAACACGGAATTTGTTACGTGCACAAGTGACAAGCTTGAGGCAGAAGACGAGCCTAAGGCAGAAGATGAGCCTGAGGCAGAAGGCGAGCTTGAGGCAAAAGACGAGCCTGAGACAGAGGACGAGCTTCAAGCACGGAAAGCTGGTTTGAGGCACGGAAAACGAACTTGAGGCACAAGTTACAGGCAGGAGGCCTAGGTGGTAGACAGGTGGCACTCGGAACGCGTCCATGTCACCCCCTTCAAAAAGTGGTGATAACATGATTTGGCGTCGTCTGTGGAAAACGCAACAAGAAGTTACGTTTCTAAAAAATCTCTAAGACATGGATACAAGAGGAAGAGGAATCGTACAGCTAAATTCTCAGCCTCCCGAAAACCAGCATCCGAACAATCCTCCAACAGGAGAGTGCAACAAAGCCGAGCAAGGGGAGCACATTGTCGCAAACATGCAACCCCATCAAAGACCAGGTGATGACAAGCCTGTCACCCAGGCAGAATTTCAACAACTTGTAGAGTTGTTTATAGAAGGCGTGAACCAGATTTTAGCGGCATGTTATCCTAGCGAGCCCGTCATGATGCCGCCCAACCTAGTAGGCGGGGAGGCCACCATGGTTGGACCTAACACCGAACGGCAAGATAGGCAAAGACGTCAACGATCAAATTCGTACAGAGGTTCAAGAAGACTGGCCCGAAGAGCGGCAAAAGATGTCATATGCATACTAAGAGAAAGATCGTCCCCCTCATCGAATTCGATTGACTCAAAACAAAACACTTTGAGTGAAGAAGATGACGAGGCCAACTCTTATGAGAGTAGTAGGGGAAAGTGTCGACGTTCGACACTGTATCGGCGAGACGAAGGATCCCACTCACGAGTCTCAACCTTGAGGAGATCGCATGCCACGAAGGAAAGAAAGATCCAAATGAACAACTCATCCCTTCATCAGGAACATATTGGAGGAATACTGTCCGGACTAGGTCCAACTCCCAACCCTGGATTCCTATGATGGTACAGAAGATCATCTCAACCACCATGAGATCCGAATGAGCTTCTAAAATTTTTCAGCCAGAATGATGTGCAGAGCTTTTCCGAGCATATTCAAGGGAGCGGCCCGACGATGGTTCCACCATCTCCTGTCAAATTCTATCTCCAGTTTCGAGGAGTTCGGGGAGAAATTCATCGCACAATTTGTCAGCTCCTCCGTCTTCACCAAATCTGTCCTCAACTTATTCGATGTGAAGTAAGAAGCAGATAAGACTCTATGAGACTTCATGTCCCGATTCAGCAGAGCGTATGTGGAAATCCTAGGAGTAGGAAAAGGCGTCGCTACTGCAGCCGTCATGACCGACCAGAACCCATCAGGGATGACCTATCGATGCACATGCCAAAAACCTTGGAAAAACTCCTCCAATGAGCAAAGAGGTTGTTAGAAATATAATGAACATACACAAGAAGGGGGGGTGAATTGGTGTGGCTAAAATTAGTCTAAAATCCCCTCTTTGGAACTTTCAATAGCTATTATGATGATTCCAGAGTCATTCAAATTAATAGGAGTTATTTTAAACCATATAGTCACTTAAATGACAGATCCAGTTAGTTTTTCCTTTTGGAAATGGTCATCATATACTTTCTTCTCTTAATTTTTCCAAAGCAACTTTATAGCTCAAATAGGAAAAACAAGAAAAATCTTCATGAGATAACTTTTTGGGCTAGGAGAGGCTAATCCAAAGGCTAGGGGTACCGTTCATGCTGATGGAGGTCAACATCAAGGGGAATTACTTTGAATCTGGTAGAAGATGTGTGAATATTTTTCCCGCCCAAATGAAAAATGGCTCACACCCAGCTGTGCCTCACGACGGGGTCAGTTCCTAAGGCTTAAGAATGTGACTGGTCACAATAAAAATTATTGTGGTGTCTGTGTGTGTGTGTGAATCCATCCAAATCAGATTTTAATCACATGATTTTAGCCTTGCAAACCTTGTTAATAAGTGTTCATGTGGCATCTCATGATCTTCTTGATTTCCCCCTTTAGTTGTGTCTTCCTTTAGTTCATGCTAAGTCTTCAATGTCCATGGCACTTCTCTTTGCTCTCTTCATTTCCTCCTGCTCATGATGTTCCATTTCATCTTATCTTGACATCCCTTGCTTGCTTGTGATGTTCCACTTGATCAACTTGTCTTAGAGGCAATATCCAACTCGCTTCTTATCACACTAATTAATTCTTGCATGCTTATTAAATAATCATACATTCATTTGTTTGTTTATCATCAAAACATATTACGTGGGTCAACAAATTCCTCCCTTTTGATGATGACAAACAAATGATGCATATACATTCAAATCAACAATGTGAAGTGGTGTGACAGCAATCAATTAATGCAAGTATATTTCCAAATATATCTCTTCCCTCATAATGCACTTCTCCCACAAATGCATTTTCTTCCCCCTTAAGTGATTCCATCAACCATCTATGATACTTCCCCCTTAAGCTCTTCCCCTTATAATAATCTTCCCCCTGAACTGTGCAAATCATGATTCCCTCTAAAATGATGCATCAGAAAAATCAAGGCAACAATCAGAAATGATTAAATCACATTTCAGATCTACGGAGTCAGTTCCTGCAAGCAGATATTCGATCAAACAAATATAGACACAATCCACATTAAGCATTGATTGAAATCAATCGTCCAAGACAAGAACGACTCCACTAGATATCTGAGACGAATTGATGCCACCAATTACTTACTAAATCTGCAAAGACACGTATATCTATCTCTTCCCCCTTTTGGCATTATCAAAAAAGAAATGAATAAGCATAAGAGATGGCAAGAGTAGAGCAATGTAGTGCAATCAATATGGATAAGCAATGATCACAATAAAGTATCACTTCAAACAAAAGTGCGCCAAGAGTACAAGGTTCACAAGATGTTCAGAAGATGTCCAAACAAGCAAAGATTAGTGGTGAATACAACAAGGGTTTAGGAGTCAGAAGAGTGGTTTTCATGAACTGGATGAAACGATTCTAAGGTGGATAAGGTTTAGTTGGATAATGATGGTAAAGGGTTCTGCTATAACTAAGGTAGAACATTTAGTGCAGATATCTTATCTAAAGAGTGCTCTAAGGGGTCAGTTACTACAACAGCATCTTCAGTAGTAAATACAATCATCATCTGAAACGTTCAGGTCAGAAATCTGAGCAATGATCACATGGTCGGCAGTAGCATCATCAACATTCTCTACCTGAACCATATCATCCATATCCCTCCTTTGATTTTCTCCCATTCCAATCCACTAGACACCTTCAAGATATTCCAAATTGCTTTTCAGTAAAAGTGAGAGCCTAAACGGATTGGTTTTCCTCACTCTTGTTTTATCAGCAACCATAAGTATAACATAGAAGCATTGAAATTCAAAAACCATATGGTAGATTGTGATCATGAGTGTGAATAAATGAGCCATGTCTCTAATCATCAACCTTGGCAAGCTCAGCCTTTTCAATAAAACCAAATGCTCCATGCAAGTGAGATCCAACTAACCAGCTTCATTCTTCTTTCCAGATCGAGGGAGTATATTTTTTATTACTAACAAATATAACATCCTGGCCAGTGGTCCCATTTTATTTTTATTAACTCTTCTCGGCAGCTCCAAGGAGTCGATTCCAGTAAGCCTCTGTTGTGGCAATTAAAGGAATACAAAGTTTGGAATCCGGCCAATCATCTATAAGATAGTTCCAGAACGCTCTACTTAGAACCTTTAAAATAATTCACAAGTACTTTGCATCAATTTCAATCTCCACTCCATACACCTTAGATTTTGTCCATTCATCTTTTCTCTCCTTTAAATCCAACCTCTAAATTTTTATAGAACTTCTTTACTTCCTTGGGGTACATTAGCTCCTCATTCCCAAACAATTTTGTCCATCCTTGTGCATCCAAAACATCGTTGATTTTCTCTATTTATTCCTTTTGGTTTATGTTCCTCCTACAATTAAGCGCTTCTTTCCTTTATCAACAAGCTCAAAAATCTCTTTAACTTCACTTTCTTCCTCCAAATCCAAAAACAAAATCAGCATCCTCCTCCTCATCATCTGATTCTACAATTACCTTTTCTTTTCTTTTCTTCCCCTTTTATTAGTAAGGGGGTCGGCCCTCTTTCTTTTCCTTAGAGCATTAGAGTTGCTCTGAACATTTCTCGTAGTTTCTCCTGCTTTGTTACTTTCTTTCTCAGTGGGGTCATCTTCCTTTTGCAGGTTAGATCTTCTACGATTCTTCTTCACTATGCCCTCCTTAGGTTTGTCAACTTCTTTCCTTTGCTTCCCTCTTGATTTTCTCGTTTCTTCTCCACTTCCTTCACATATTTGCTCATAGCATTAGTGACAGGATCCTCTACTCCTAGGGTTTTTCCATTGTTGAGAGATTTAGGTTCAGGTCTAGGATATGAACGATGATGAAATTCTACAAAAAAAAGTTAATATTTAAAGAGAGAAAACTCTATCGTTAATATCTCAAAATATGTCGTTAATAATATATAACGATAGAAAAATATGTTTGTCGTCATTTGTCGTTAAAGCTCTTCTCGTTAAAAAATTATAATGACAAACATAAAGAGTTTGTCGTAATAAATAAATAACGTCAAATTAATGTATGTCGTGAACAAAAAATAGTAACGACATAAAACTAATATAATAACGTCAAATTAGCATATCGTAATATCTAAATAATAATAATTATTATTATTATTATTATTATTATAATATAGATTAACGAAAAAATTAGTATGTCGTGATAATAGTATTAATAATAATAATATAAATTATTATTACGACAAATATATTAACATTATTTACATTACTTTTAAAATCAATAAATATTAAATTACAAATAATATTAATTATTGTTAAAATTACTAATAATATCAATCAATATTAAAATTACAATTTATACAAATAAATATTTACAAGCTATACTCAAAATACTAATAATGTTAATAAAAAATCAAGATCAACAACGACATGGACATGGACACCAAAATTTTGAAACTCGAGCTTTCCCAGAAATTTTGCTTCTGAGCAATCTCAGCTGGTGGAGCTTGTTTCGTTGATAGCTGATCACTTAGTTCCTTTATAGCCTTGTCCCTACGCTCCCCCATCTGTCAAAATATATAGCATGTATAAGAAAAAAACAATGGAGAATCACGCCATGAGATGTAACTTTTATCTATCCAAAGTTCATTTGGTCCCGAGTCATTAACAAAAAGTGATACTTGATGAATATACAAAGTGAGTTTTGGATTTTATATAATGAAAGAAATCATTAATTCAATCCCTAAAGCCAGGCTATTTAATTATTTGCTGCATCAGAAATCAAGCACACAGATAACTTTTTTTTCAAAAGCAGGTACCTATGTTTTCAAATGCATGAAACTGAGCAAATTTAGCAAACAGATAAAGCAGGAATTCTATAGCATTGATTGCGTCTCTTTGACCATAATTCTGGTTCTGAGACTAGCATATACCAGCAGCGCAGCACATAATGCAGGAATGTGGTTTCATGAAATGATAGATAGAATTACCCTTTGAAGCTTTCTAGTTTGAGAGCGAGCTTCCTGAAGACAGAATTCCAACTTCAATACTCTTTTCTTCAGTTCTTGATATGCCCTCTGTTGATTTCTAACTGTGTGGGACACAAGTTAAAACAAGAAGCAAAGAAAAGCTTACTTTCATTCGGAATTAAATTTCAGAAACAATTACAAATACATGCCTGCGATTCCATTTCCTGTCTTCAGCTTCCTATAGGCAGACAGAATCCTTATTTCATCCTTTAATCTGGAGATTTCCTCATCCTTACCCGTCAAAAGTTTATTCATCTTCTCGAGGTTCTTTGGAGAAACCTCATCCAATAGTTTCCACAACTCACAGTCCTTATTTACTCCAGCTTTGGCAACAGCCTCCATTATATCATGTTCAACTCTCATCACTTCATCTTTCAACTGCTTCTGGGACAACTCCCTTGCTTGAAGATCATTTTCCAGGTTATCTAACTGCTCTGCTCTGCCAATCTCTGAACACGATCCTCATGCTCTTTCAAAGAATGGTTCTTCTCATCCAGCTCCTTCAGTAAAGCAAAACACTGAAGCTGAGCTGATTGAGCTGATGCAACACTTGCATCTGTAGTAGTCTTGGTAGCTGTAAGCTGATATCTGAGTTCATCCAACTCCTTTAGGTACTGCATTGCATACATAAAGGTAGTCAGAATAATCACTGGACGATATGATTAATATTTCATATCAGAAGAATTTAGTAGTATAGCAAACCTGTTGATAGTGCTATGGAGTCATCATCCACACGATGATTCAGATAATCATTTATGGCACCTTTCTTCATGGAACGTGAATAAGGTGTAGACATAACTAGCAAACCTCAGGAAACAGGCATTAATCAAAATTTATATCATACACAATACAAGAAATGCAAGTAGTGAACCCGTGAGCCCATTAACCTTTAACAAATTGCCAGAAGCATTACTAATTTCAATATCAACAAGATAAATGCACGTACAAGATGAGGGACAAGCAGTAAAGGATACACTTATTGCCCAGCTGAACTATATATATAAGCAACTAAAAATTTCAGTTGAGATGGGTGATTATCTACCTGTGGTGTGTAGTCTGATAAATTTCAAGCTCTGATTTGGAAGGTCTTGATGGATTGTGAGGGCTGGAAGGAACAACAACAGCCCCACTGCACAAACACCAATGGCAGTCAGATTAAATATTCAGTGGTTTAGTCAATAAACACTTCTCAAAGAAAAAGGAGCTTAAAGGAAAACAAAAAACACATGACTACACCCAAGTTGTCAGTCATTGAAAAATATACCAGTAAGATGGCACAAAAGGATGGGTGAAGAGCTAAAAGCTCCACTACCCCTATTTGTTTTTAAACACAAAATAAAAGGGGCTACGATATCCACTCCCCTTTTCTAATAACAAGATTTCTTTTTCAGCTCGCAACATATGAGCACTATAATTGTCAGGGAAGCATTTATATTTGTAATTCGACATTTGGGGAACTTTTAAGTTATCCCATTATATTAGGGGGAAAACTACAACAGAACAGTTATCCTTATTAAGGGAAAAACTATAGTAGAAAAAAAACATAAATGTTTAAACTCCTTGGCATCCATTCATTCACTAAACATGAGAATATGTGAGGTTAAACCTGCATTTGAGAAATGCAAGAGAATATTACTAACACTTTTCTTGATAATAGTTGAGGAGTTAACGCTTCAAGAAATCCTGGACCAAGAATCTCACGTATATAACCAGAGAAAGTGCAGATATGACCCCTGCAAAGAGATAAAAAAGGAAAAAAAAAAAAACACAAGGCAAGAAAAATAATTCAGTACTCAAACACCAACATAAGTAACAATTCAATAACCCACTCACTACAACCAAAGGAATTCGAAAGAAACCAAAAGGAGTTTATAAATACCTTTTGGTGCAAAATTAACCTTGTTTCTGTCGGAATCCAGTCTGCCCTTGTCGAAACCGAGTGTCGGCTCTACCTCCGCCGAACCTACCGCCGAACCCGTTGTCCATGCTCAACGAAACCTCCATACCTGACTACAAATCATAACCCACAATAAAAATCCGATTTTTTAGCTCTAACCTAAGGAAAGAGACAAATTAGGAAAATAAGACTCATAGGCAGCGCGATTCGCCCACCAGAGGATGTTCTCAACAAGGTGTTGGACCCGATTCGATGTTGTCGCCCATCCTCAACGTCTTCACCCTCTACTCTACTACCGCGAATGACGATGTCTAACGATGGGTCGCCGGTCGTGCGTCGCTGTCGACGAAAATTACGGACTCGACCTCACCCACACTCACCCGTCGGCCGTCGTTGCTAACTACCAATCGTCGCCTCCTCCTCTGTTCCGCCGCTACTACTTGTCTCGGGTGGGAAATGGCAAACGAGAGAGGATTAGGAGGGAGAGGGGAGTTTAATAGATTTAGGTTTAAGTCTGATTTAACTTTAGGGGTTAATTAGATTAGATTAGTTTAGTTTAATTGAGATTTAGGTTTGATAAGGAATAATTATATATGATGAAGTGAAATAAGAATAATTAGATAATTTCAATCCCAAATATTCTAATTAAATATTCACCATATTTTATCCTAATTAAATAATTAGGTAATTTCAAGGATAATTAAGGGTTTAGGAGTTAGGGTTTAGGGTTTGGGGTTTAGGTTTGGGATTCGAATTTAGGATTTAGAGCTTAAGATTTTAGGGTTTCATGTATCATTCTCGTATGTTTCATTAATTAGGTAATTATATTGAATTATTTTTCTTTTTTATTTTATCAGTATTTTTTAATTATTTTTTAATCAAAATGTCACAGTATTTTATTTTTTCTTTATTAAAAAGTTTTTTAACCAATTTTTTTTTGGAGGGAAGGTATGTACCCGCCAATTTATTTTTCAATTTGGATAAGATTATTTTTAACGATAAAATATGAGTAATATTCACGATAGACTCCATTGGTTGTCGTTAAAATATATTTAACAACGACACTTTTATATCATTTGTCGTTAATACTTTGTTTTTTACGTGAACTTCTTATATTGTCGTTAAATATTTGCCGTTAATACTAGTTTTTTTTGTAGTGAGATTCAGTTGACTAAAGACAGTTGAGCAGAGTCAGTTGACTAGAGACAGTCGAGCAAATCCAGTCGACTAGAGACAGTCGAGCAGATTCAGTTGACTAGAGACAGTCGAGCAGATTCAGTTGACTAAAGACAGTCGAGCAGAGTCAGTTGACTAGAGACAGTCGAGCAGATTCAGTCGACTAGATGCAGTTGACCAGATTCAGTTGACTAGACACAGCAGACTAGAATCAGTCGACTAAACACAGCAGACTAGGATCAGTTGACTAATCACAGCACACTAGAGTCAGTCGACCAGATACAGCTTACTAAATTCGGTCAACTAGCTTCAGCCAACCAAAATCAGCTGACTAGAAGACAGCTGAGGATAATCAGTCGAGGAAGAACTCAGCTGACCATGACTTACTCACTGAAATGTCTGCCACGTGTCAGATGATGATGATTTAATTTAAAATCAGAAGGGACACAATCATGGCGAATCGCACAGAAATTAATGGCAATCATTTAAGAGCCGTTAATGATA
>JAOWBR010177806.1:0-10915 GCA_028571145.1 Dionaea muscipula
GATCCGTTGCTAAACCGAACCGAAAAATAACCCGATAATTACAATCCGTTCATAATCCGAAAACCGAAAACCCAACCTGATGACAACCCGAACCGAAATGACCCGAATCCGAAGTGACCCGAACCCGAAATGGGTTGATCCGAAACTGCCCAACCGACCCGATTGCCACCCCTACCCATGATCAACTCTAATGTATGTGCATGTTTGTATATATATTTAAATTATTGCTATATTGCTATATATACTGCTATATGTTATTATATATTGTTATATTTAGCTCAAATTTAATCTGAGGATTAGATTAGGTAGTACGTATTAGGTATGCGATAATTAATGCAATATATTTGTCGGATCTTGTATATATGTATACGGATACGTATGGTCGATCCCATTTAGTGGGTAGAAGTCATGATGACGAGGTTTAATTGTTAGTATAGCAAGAACATTGTGGTTCATTAAGATTCTCTATAAAGGCATTGGAACCTTAGGCTTGGCAGTTTTTTTACTTTTAAGTTATAATTTACAGTAGGCTGGTGGTTTTACGTACACTTTTTCAAGTTGAATGTCAACCCAAAAGGCATGGCATAAATTTTCTCATTTAGTAATGTTTCTGAGCTGATATTTCGTTGTTGTTCTTAAGGTTGCATTGGAGTCGCACAAACTCTGTTTCTTCAATTAGTAATTATATCCATTAGTGCCAATAAGAAGAATGTGCTGCTTCACTACATTGCTCTAGGTGTTTGTGAATGACTCTAGGTTTAGGAATTGTACTATGTGTATATGTTTTACATCCATGTCCTATGATTAGCAGCTGCTTCTGTACCTTTTGTTATTTGTATTGGTTTTTGCTGTACTCCAACAGGAAGCAGTAGCTAATTCTTCGAAGGAAACAGCCAACAAAAAGCAGAAGCCTGGAGGGAAGAAGAAAAGGTAGTGGGTTTAGCACTACCCTTAACATGAGTGGCAGGACGCCTTGATGTGTTTAAAATGTAAGTTCCATCATTCTCAGTCTTTGGGCCTTCTTTGCTAAGGCCTTGAATAGACTAGTGATTTACCTTATTTCATCACATCACAAAAATGAGAGAGCGCTTCAATTGGAAAAACTGGAAGGTACAAGTGAATGAATGAAAAATAGGTCAATGACAAATAGTCTCCTTTATTTTTGGCTTGTGAATCGAAAGGTATTACAAATTGATGGAAACTTACCTTTATGCAGCATATGCTCATTCTAGTGTGTGCATTGTACCAACGAAAAGCAAAGAATGGGGGTAAGCATACCCTTCTGCTTAAGTGAGTATATCCGATGATAATTGCTGACCTTTTTTCTTAAAAACAAAAAATAATGACAAGATTTAGTCAAGTAGAATGGTTGCTTCTTACAATCAGAATCAGTTGGACAACAATGTGGGGAACGTTTCTGAAGAGTAGCAATGAGTTTTTTCATGATTTTGATGTTAACTTTTTATTTCCATGTGGTTTACATATTGGGGTGAGGAGGGTGCTAAAGTTTCTAACCTATTAACAAATTCTCATTTGTTAGTTCTTTGCACTTCTTGATTGGCTACTGATATGCTTTTGTTCAATATTGCTGCACCCATGTGAAATTGCATGATCAGTTTAGAATCTGCATGATTGCATGCCTTGGTTTAGTGGTTTCCCTGATGCATATTTGTTCTGTGGCGTTTTGTTTGTGTTGTATGGAATTTCACCATGAACCGAATAGATGAAGGTAGTATGACCCGAATGACCACTGAAGCGGGATGAGCTGATAGATTGGACTTGGTCTTGGCTCCTCTTCTAGCAACTTTTCCTGATGGTTTTGAGGGTTATTGGTGCATCAGATGTATGTGGATTGGAAAACAGGTTCCACCGGATGCCCGACGAGTTTACATGTTGGTACAACTTTTCTCTCTATTGAGGCTCACTTTCCTGCATTAGTTCTTTGTTGGATGAAAGTAGTATTCTCCTTCTTTCGTGATTGTTAGTCTGCAGTTAGTTAACACAACTGGTTGGTTTGTACTCCGTCGCTATTCAGAAATTATTTGCCGAATTTCACCCCTCGTGCTCAAAGATAATAATCTTCATCTTTGTGTTGTGTTGCTAGCTAATGAGCCTCGGTCGCTCGCTCACACTACTCTTTGCACACGAGGCAGGAAGACGATACAACCCCCTTCATCCTGCCCCTCAAAACAACACAGTCGCAGACTTTGGCTATACACACTAACCACATCAATGATGTAGCAATAATGTAACCCCATCCATCCAACAGGAGTATAAAGCATATAAAGGAGGAGGCTATATATACTATACACGCTGTCCACATCAATCATAGAGTCAGCTATCAGGCAACCTCACATGCCAGCCGAGCATTAACCAATGATAATAATGCCTAAGCAACGTCATCCCTAGTAGCCCACATGTCGCAGGCCATGTGGGCATAAGTTACCCCATTGTCGCGGGCCATGACATCCATTAAACATGAGTATACCAACGGTTAGTTTTGCCGGTCTACATGGCAGCCTAGAGCGAGACCTGTGCTAACCATAAGTGCATCCTTCGCGTGGCTGCTGTGGGCGTAGGAAGTCGGGTAGCAAATCTGACACCTACCTAACAAAATATATCAAGTGTACTGTCCAGGACATGAAGACTTCATAACACGGGTTCAACATCAGGCTCATAATTCCACTGATATGATTCAGTTCATTAGAGAAACCTTGTGTCCGAGATCCACAAAATCACCCAAGATAGATAAATAGACATAGGCCAGATCCGGGTCCTCTGGACTAGTTGTATGTTGTGGAGCCCGCATAGTACTCGCAGCTCACACAGCTTGCACAGGCCACACATTAGTACATGTTGTGTCGTGGGACACCGGAATAAATAATAAGAGCAATAATAAAGGACACATAAATTTATGTGGTTCACCAATTGTTAAATAAACAATTGGGTACGTCCACGGGCAGCAGATATTTCACTATATTGGAGAGAATATTACAAAAATTACACACACCACTCAAGTGTTTACACACACAGTATTTAATCTCATTCTCAATCAATACCCAATACACCGAGTATTTTTCACTCGCCCCTAGCTCTCATCACCATACAATCCCGTAGGATATTTTTGCTCAAAGAGCTTTCTTACTCTTTGCATGTTCTACCGTGCATTGAGCTGTCTGTGCCCAATATCTTTTATAGGCAAATGGAAATACATGCATAGTAGAACACGAGTTTTCCTTGCTAAACATATGTGGCCGGTGGAGTAAAAAGTCCACATTAATTGGCTTTAATCTTCAATGTAGGAATAGGGATGGGCACAAAGTCCACACTCCAATAGTAGACGGTGGGAGCAAATGTCTTCAATGGAGGGCAAATTGTCAACAAATTTTCACCTCCCGACAATGTGAAGACCAAATCACTTCGGTGAGATTTCTCCATCCAACTATAGTATGTAGTTATCTGCTGCCATGCACCGTAAGGTGCTCAGTTCTGAGAAATATTGACCAAGTCCAAACAGTGTTGGAACTTGATCCCAAATACCACTTTGGTAAGCATGTCTTTTCCCGGAATGCCTTCTTTCTTGGCGTAGACCCACTTATAGCCAATGGCTTTCTTGCCCTTTGGAAGTAACACCAACTCCTAAGTTTGGTTCTTGTATAGAAACCTCATCTCGTCATCTATTGCTTCCTTCCACTTTGCACTTTTTGTATTCTGCATTGCTTCTTGAAAAGTACATAGAATATCATCATCAATGATTGGAAGTGCATAGGCCACCATGTCTGTAAATCGAGCAGGTTTTCGAATCTCTCTTTTCGGTCTGCTAGTAGCAATAGATTCCGGCTGTTGTGTGGCCTCTTGGATTTGAACCTCATTCTCCTCAACAAGATCTTCTTCAGTGTTATCATTTGTCTGAGCAGTCTCTATGGGAGCCTCAAACTCCACCTACGCTGAAGTAGTCGGTTGTTCCTTTGTTACCTGTGGGTGGTCTTTCTGCTGCAACATTACAGACTCATCAAAAGTAATATCCCTACTAATAGCAATTTTCTTTGTTTCGGGACACCAAAGTCTGTAACCTTTTACACCTTCTTTAAAACCTAAGAATACAGCTTTTTTAGCTCTTGGATCCAATTTAAATTCTATAACATGATAGTAAGCCGGGCACCTAAATATATGCAAGCAATCATAATCTGAAGCAGAAATACCAGACCATACCTCCATCAGGGTTTTCCAGCCAAGTGAAACCGTAGGTAGTCTGTTGATGATGTGGCGAGCATAGTTCAGTGCCTCGCCCCAAAATGCCTTGCTTAATCCGGAATGTGACAACATACACCGGACTTTTTCAACCAAGGTCCTGTTCATACGTTCTGCAACTCTATTTTGCTGTGGCGTGCCTTTGACTGTAAAATGGCGCACTATCCCTTCTTTCTCACTCTTGAAAGAAGGGATCTGAAGTGTACTCTCCGCCATTGTCAAATCTAAGTCTCTTGATCTTCCTGTTCGTCTGAGTCTCGATCATCTTCTTCCACTTAAGGAAGATATCTAGAACTTCGTCTTTGTGCTTTATAGTGTACACCCATACTCTCATGAAAAAATCATCAATGAAAGACACAAAATAATGTTTACCTCCCAAAGAAGCATTCTTAGAAGGTCCTCAGACGTCTGTGTGAACATAGTCAAGGATTTCTCTGGTGCGATGGTTGGCGGTGACAAATTTAACCCTTATCTGTTTGCCCAATACACAATGTTCGTAGAATCCTTGCTTTCTTGTCTTGGCCCCCTTTAAGAGCCCTTTTTTACCAAACATTGTAAAGCTCTTTTGCCAGCATGCCCTAGACGCATATGCCAAAGTCTGGAGGTGTTTGAAGCATCATCTTTAGAGCTGGCAAATACTATCACTCCACCAGTAATTGTACTTCCATCAAGAAAATATAAGTTACCTCTACGAGTACCTTTCATCTTCAGAGCTGGCAGATACTACCACTCCACTAGTAAATGTACTTTCATCAAGAAAATATAAGTTACCTCTACGAGTACCTTTCATCTCGATACATACTCCTTGAGCAACCTTCAAGACTCCACCTTCCATGGTCATCTTGTAGCCTTTAGAGTCTAAAACTCTAAGAGCTATGAGATTCTTCCTCAGGTCCGGCACATATCGAACATCCGAAAGAGTTCTGATTGTTCCGTTATGCATCTTAAGGCGGACTGTTTCAATGCCCTTCGTCTGACAGACATTATCATTTCCCATAAGCACAACTCCTCCATTGAACTCCTCCAAGCTTAAGAACCAGTGCTTGTTGGGACACATATGGTAGGAACATCCGGAGTCCATGATCCATTCATTTGAATGGTCGCTGGACAATAAAGCTGTGAAGTAATCTTCTTGTTCATCTCCATTTTTTGCAACATTCGCATTTGACTCCTCTTTGCCTATGTTCGGGCAATCTTTCTTCCAGTGCCCTTTCTAGTGACAAATGACACATTCATCCCTAGCAAGACGTCGTCTTTCTCCAGATTTTTCTCTGGACTTTGAGCGGAATTTTTCCTGTCCTCCAAACTTTCTATTGTTTGGTCTGCCCCTAACTGTCAATGCCTTCGGTTGTCTTCTTGGTAGAATCATCCATTTGAATTTTTTAAACTTCACCAAAGACAATAGCGAACACCAGAAAAACAATCTTCCAAAATATTCCGTGGGATAGGAATATTCTACGGTAACAACACCGAGGGAAGCTCCAACCTGGAACGCTTTGATACCAGTTTGTTGTGTCGTGGGACACCGGAATAAATAATGAGTGCAATAATAAAGGACACACAGATTTACGTGGTTCATCAATTGTCAAATAAGCAATTGAGTACGTCTACGGGCAGCAGAGATTTCACTATATTTAATCTCACTTTCACCCAATACCCAATACACCGAATATTTTTCACCCGCCCCTAGCTCTCACCACTATACAGTCCCGTAGGATATTTTTGCTCAAAGAGCTTTCTTGCTCTTTGCATGTTCTACCGTGCATTGAGCTGTCTGTGCCCAATACCTTTTATAGGCAAATGGAAAAACATGCATAGTATAACGCGTGTTTTCCATGCTAAACATATGTGGCCGGTGGAGTAAAAAGTCCACATTAGTTGATTTAATCTTCAATGCAGGAATAGGGATGGGCACAGAGTCCACACTCCAATAGTGGACGGTGGGAGCAAATGTCTTCAATGGAGGGCAAATTGTCAACAATACATTGGCAGCTCGAGGAGCCGTGTGCTCCCAACTCATGTAACAAGCCCGGACAAGAGCCAGTGCCCACTTGCGCACAACAACCATCCAAGAAGGTCAACCAACACACGAATCAAAGGGCTCAATTGCTCAAGAGTCTGAAAACAACAATAAGTTCAACTATGAAATATCATCAACAATATCAAGCATGCATTTTCACCGAGGATAAAAGTGGAGACAAGCTCATACCAATCAAAGAGCAAGAGAGCCGAACCTGATGAGATTAAAACCCTAATCGCTTGCAAATAGGATAAATGAAAACAAGAATCCAACAATGCAACGACCAACAAAATTCTACTAATAACAAAAGATAGAATCCGTGTAACTCCGACAAAACCATCGAATCGAAGAAGAAACCCGGATAACCAAGAGAGAAATTAAAGAAATCACAAGATCGATAAACCCTAAAAACCCTAGGATTATCGTGATGATGATCACCACCAGAGACTTCTCAATCCGCCTTTGATCACGTACCAAACAGATGTCTTGAAGTGAGACTTGATCTAGCCTTCTTCGGCTTCTCTTCTCTCTTCTCTAGGGTTTCAAGTCGTGTATCTCAAGGTGTGGCCGCAACTCTCTATATATAGGCGAAGATAAAGACAGGCCCAACCCAGTAACACTGGCAGCGCGACAAGCGGAGGCCTCGCTTATTCGCCCCTTGTCAAGTTGACTCTGTCTCACTCAGGGGAGGCACATACTGCTTGTTTGACAGGCTGCTTGTTTGAGCCTGTCGCTCGTTCTTGGTTAGGTGCTCAACAGGTGGCTTGAGCGTCTGTTGGCCTCCTGTTACCCGTTGTCGTTCAAGCGCAGGACATGTGGCTTGTTCGCCTGTGATGCGCCCGTCAGTGGCTCTAGCTGCGTTCCTTCGTCCGCTACTCCACACAAGTTGGAAACTAGCACAACAAATCTCTCTCTTTCCACTTGTGTGAGGATGTGACAGCAATCTGGCTATCCTACAACATATCCTGAGCTTCTCCTGAATCAGAACTTTGGTCAACATATCCGAGTCGTTGTCATTTGTATGGATCTTCTGATCTTCTCCAACTCAAACAGCTTGTTCACCAATGCATCCTAGATCCAATGATACTGTACATCAATATACTTGGACCTGCAATGCAAAGAAGAATTTCTCGCCAAACGAATGACACTTTGACTATCACAAAATAATATATATTTCTCTTGTCGAGAGCCCAACTCAATCAAAAACTCCTCCATCCACAACACCTTCTTAGAAGCTTTGGTAGTCGTAATAACCCTTGCCTCCGTAGTTGACAATACTACACACTTCTATGACCTAGAATGTTAAGCCACAACCCCATGCAAAAGTGACAATATATCCCGAAGTAGACTTACGGGAATCCACATCTCCTACCATATCCGCATCAGTATAGCCAACTAGAAGTGCGCCTAAGATACCTCAAGATTCACTTCACCGCTTTTCAATGCACTTTCCCCGGGTTGGACAAAAACCTGCTAACTACACCAACTGTATAGACAATATTTGGTCTAGTAGACACCATAGCATACATTAAACTACCTACAGCAGAAGCATATGGAACACGTGCCGTTTTACTTTTCTCCTCTTCCTTCATAGGACTCGACACACTACTCAAACTGAAATGAGCCACCAAAGGAGAAGACACAACCTTTGCTTTCTCTAGGCCAAACCTCTGAAGTACCTTCGCTATATATTACTTCTGTGAAATAAATAATTTCTTCTCCTTCCGGTCTCGGATAATCCCAACACCAAGGATTTGCTTTGGCGGCCCCAAGTCCTTCATATTAAAAAACTTGCTCAACCCTTTTTTTAAATCACATATCCTCATAGATTACTGCCAACAATCAGCATATCATCCACATAGAGCAATAAAATAACAAAATCATCCGGCGTAAACCCACGCACAAAAACACAATGATCTGAAGAAGTCTTTGTGTATCCCTGCTTCTCCATAGAAGACTCAAACTTTTTGTATCATTGCCGAGGTGCCTGCTTCAGTCGATAGAGACTTTTCGTCAACCTGCACATAAGTCTCTCAATGCCTTCCTCAATAAAACCTTTCGGCTACTCCATATAAATCTTCTCCTCCAAATCACCATGAAGGAATGTTGTCTTTACATCCATCTGCTCAATCGCTATCTCAAGATTAGCATCTAAGACCAATACAACACGGATCGAAGACATTTTTACGACCGGAGAGAAGATCTCATCAAAATCAACTCCCTTCTTTTGTGAAAACATCTTGACAAGTCTATCCTTATACATAGGTTGCATGATTAATTCGAAACACTCACTTGTTCTTCAAGACCTTCCTACCCTTAGGCAACTCTACAAAATTAAAAGTGTGATTATCATATAGGGATTTCATCTGATCCTTTATTGCCTCAACTCACTTCTCCTTCTGATTACCCTCTATGGCCACCCTATAGCTCTCAGGCTCCCCCCCATTTGTCAACAAAATAAAAACAGATATGTGATACCTGCTAGATGGCCGTCGGGCTCTCTTGGACCTCCTGCGCCAAATAGTTCAATTGGGGGATGTACACAGGGTAAGTACAGATCAAGTGGCATACTCAAGTAGAACAATAAGGCTAAAATAAAGGCTAAGCGAAAGTAGTGATTGTATCGGACATACCAACATAACCACAACACCTGTAACTCGTCGGGATGTAGTCCCGCTCGCAGGTGCCCAGAATCATAAAGAAAATCACTTCAGTCACCAGGTAGGATAGCAGAACAGGATAACGGGATATAACATAATCGACCATATGACATATCAAACGAGTATGAAAACATGCAGCAGTCGAGCATATAGGATCAAATAAACATAAGTGACATAGTGTACTGTAGCGCATAAAAACCTGGGTACCCGTTATACTAGGCATCCCACCCTAGTGTGGCAACCGGATAGGTAACCATCCTAGTAGAGCTGTCCAGAACCCTCGTAGCTATCGGGAAGACTTCTAGACGTTGCGACGTTGGAGTCACCCTAGTGGGTATATTCCCTAACAACCAGAGTCGCCGTGGATAAAATCTAAGTCTCACTGCGTTCTTTTCCTTGAACTTATCGATCCACTCACTACAGCGAATATAGAAGGCACCACCCCTCTACATCCAATAAAGTAAGTAGAACACGATATTGACATATGTGGAATCAGAATAAATGTGATACGAGGTTCACATGCATCAAATATCATAACCGTGCCGAAGCCGAAATCAGATGAAAGGGAATATAAACATAATCATTATTTGAGGATCGAGAAAAGAAAACACGCATGCGTATAAGTGCACAGAACCGCTTATGGCAACAGAAGTAAACAAACAGGGCATCAAACCATATGAATGGAAAAAGGCTAGGTATACATCCCCTTACCTGGTAGTCGGAAAGGTACGAGTCACTCTTTACGTACGCATCACCCACCAAGGATCACGTCCAAACCTGAGTTATAAACCATAGCAAAAGACTAACTAATCTGTGGTGTCATGCTAACCTTATATCAACATCTACGCATAAATCCCCCTCTCGGGGTATCCAACGACCATAACTACAAGTCTCGATGCCAATCATATCACCCAAGGACTCATCCCTCATATATAGGTAATCCGGGTTATCCTCGTGAACGACCCTCTCTGAAATGGTCAGTGGACGTCTGTGCGGATGTTCACCGCATGCTATGAGTTGGTCCAAATTAGACAGAGGCTCGTTGGGACATCCGACTGGATGTCCGCACGAGCACAACTCTAAACCCCTCTGCTATGGATGTCCACGTGGACGTCTGCCACCCAAGAATTTTGCAGAATCGTGAATTCTGTAGAATTACTCTTTGGGACTTTTCTTAAACATCTCCAAGTCATTTCCCAGCAACTTCCAGTATACACACATACACCAAGGACATCTAGATCACTCTATAGCATGCATTAAGCACATGCTAACATTCCTCAACATGACTCTTGTCAGTCACCGACGATTAGGGCATGAATTCACATGAAAACCACAAATGATCCCCATCAACGACCCGCACCAGATTCAACGACATCATGCCGTAACTTGAATTCATACAATCACCATCATACCAACAAACAATCACTATACGCCAATCCACCACACAATATGAAAGCAACAACGAGAATGAAGGAGATGTTAGCCTTTGTATGAAACCATGTAGATACGCGGTTACTACAACGGAATCCTCAATACCTCGATCGTGCCCTACTCCTCCTCTGATCCGTGCCCAAACAAGGAAACCAAAGAGAAAAAGTGAAAGCCTAACGTGAGAAAGAGAAGAGGCGTGAGAAGAGGGAGAGCAAGAAGAGGAGTGGCTAGGGTTGTAGATCTTCAAAACCAATTCATAAAGGCATACATGTAAATTCCCCAATCCCATTTAATGGGATTTAAATTCAGCTAGAACCAAAATATCCTCCAAGTGGGGCTTGAACCTATGCCTTTCAAGATAAAAGTCTCCCTCCTTCCCGGTTGAGTTAGCTGGTTTACTTGTCCAATAGCAGACCGGATTAAATTAAGAATGAGCTGTTACATCCTCCCCCTTCAAAAGGAATTTGATCATCGAAATTCGAAACGACGTAACTGCTAGTAATCCAAGAGTACACCAAGAAGGGGGGGGGGTGAATTAGTGTATTAAAAAATT
>JAOWBR010177817.1:0-19869 GCA_028571145.1 Dionaea muscipula
GTTAATAAAAATAATAACTATAGGATTCTACATATTAATTCCATATTACTTTATAATATGCATAAAATGCACATTAACATACCTTACAATATGTTATATTATTTATGACTGTCCATAAATACTGTATGATTAGATCACTTTATATTGGATATAAATTTGAGTAGCCAACCTATGTGATATTAATATAACACATTTAAGCTCATTTTATGAAATTCTTATAGTTCTTCCTCTGTTTCCCCGGGCACCAATAACATAGAGCACTCTTGTAGTTGTCTAAGCTGTTGATTCTTCCTCTGTTTATTAGGCTGATCGCTTAGTACTAGTAGCTCTAAGGACCTAAAAAGAATTAAAAATACCAGCCAAACGGCTTGTAAGATTCCATGACACCATTTATTATATTAAACTATAGAAAATTATAATTTTAACAAGACAAAACTCTTTTAATCAAATTTATTAAAACATTCTCTTTTAATCAAGACATTTTTGGACAAAAATACTCTTCATAGGCATTATTGAGCCCAACTTTATTGAGTCTTATCGGACCTTACTTGGCCGAACCTTGTCAATCCTTGCCGAGCCCAACTTTACCGAATTCAATCTTACTGAACATTACTAGACCTTATCGAGCCCAACTTCTTGTCAAAAACCTTACCAAGCCCAACTTCACCGAACTTGTAGGAGCTTCATTTTACCAAGCCATGGCCCATGCTGATCCTTTAAGAAAATTAATGACATTTCAACAAAGTGGCTAAAAAATTGTCTTATCTATATTATATGTGGCTAATAAAGAAAATGTCACCATAGGGAAAGGACCCAAACCAGAAATTCCTGCATGGTGGAGACAACTGAAACCCGGAGAACGATTGAGCAGAGACAAGGATGAAAGAACAAACAGTCAAACAGATGTGGGAAAAAGCACCAAAAAGAATTTGGAAAGCATAATGATGAAAGAAATCTAACACATTTCCTTCTCTTTTTTTTTTCATCTCATACAATTCTCATATGCGGGTTTGTATACAAATCTGTCATTTGCCTATTAAGAGTGTTATCCCCAGAGCATCTCTAGTTGTCACTGTTTCCTCACCCTACTGATGTGCATTATGCACGAACAAAAGCTACACTGACCGTAACAAATCTGTGCTCCAGACATAACACCCAAGTAACAAGACATTTCCTTTTGTTGGCAACACCACCAAATAAGGTTAAAAACAAAAGACCATTCCTATTTTTACACATGAATCACCCATTGTTTCAGGGAGTCCATTCCCTTCGGGAAAAACACCCTCCACTGCTCGTGGGAAACATAGTTGTTGTCAAGTTAAGCAGGTCTGCCTCTCTTTTTGGCTTCGACCTGCAACTCTACCACCGTTATTCAGTTACTTTGCGTCAGGAAAATTCTTGTCAAAACATTGTTCAATACAACTACAGTCACTCAAGCCAGCACCATACCGGGGTGAGTAACTCACCGATACTTGAACACATTAGTCGAACTGTCTTTCTCAAGAAAGGTGTTGTAAGTCTGTCAGCAGACCAAGTATAGGAGGTGGAGCAAAAGTGCAATGCAGCCTATCCGCTGGATTCCCTTGGAAGGACCTGCAACCATTGAAATGCAGCAAAGAATTCAATACCATGATAGAACTTTTTAGACAGAAAAGGGGTTATAAAGTTAATACATTGAAATCAAGCAAAGAATTCAATACCATGATAGAACTTTTTGGACACAAAAAGGGTTAAAAAGTTAATAGACAGCAACATACATCGCCTCTTAAGGGACAAGTAAAGGACAGTCCCTAGAAAACCATGTGCAAGGAAATATGAAAAATGTTATATCTTAAGTATTTTTCATGGACCTTCTACCACACGGTTTATCTTTTGATAGAATTGGTTCCTTAATATGATATAAGAACAAGTTGACCAAATGCCACGACTTCGTTTATTCTCCACTTGGTATATGAGCAAGGAGAGAAAACAATAGCAGAGCATAATTCAAGCATCGAAACATGAGAAACTAGGGATAGAGAGAAATTTTTAAGGTGCAGCAGTCACTTACAATATAGAGATGGTGAACTTGACGGCTGAGTACTAGGATTTGGTGATAAGGCAGGAGCATGTGAGGAATGTCGTCGCAGCTCATGTGGAGTAGGGCTAGGGGTAGGAGTTCCTCTAAAATGTTCTGGAGGATTAGGAGCCGGTTGACGTGGCAAACCTTTGATATTGGGAGGATCTGCATATCCAGCAAATGGCGGAGACGGAGAGGGTGAAACTGGCCGATCTGGAGACAGAGCTCGTGAAGACTCCGGTGAGACCGCATCAATGGTATGTTCCATATAAGAAGACAATACAATTGAGTTGACTTTACCAAAAACTTTATTATTCAGACCCAAATTCCTTGAAGGGGGAGAAGTTTGGATAATTTCAGCCAACTGCTTCAACCTCTCTGGCACAAGGCTTCCCACATCTGACAAAACTGTAGCTTGAACTGTAACAGGAGGATTTGTAGTTGAACCAAAAACATTTGTCACTTGCACGTAAGCAGTCTGCAATCCACAATAAACAATAAGGTAAATGAACCAACAACTTTGAAGATGTCCCGAATGGCCATCCTTTTTTAGTAGAACAGATGATGATCAATTGCACCAAGTACAAAATTGAACACTTCTATATGCGGATAGAGGTGATAATCTTTTTCCTGTGGACTCAGAGCACCAAATCAGAGCTTTTCAATAAGCTCCAAATCAGAGCTTTTCAAAGGTAAACGCCACCAATAAACACTAGCATGATTACATAAATATCATATTTAATTTTAGAATATCCTATATAGTTAATCTTTTAAAAGAAAAAAAAGGCATCAGCACCATTTATGTCATTTACATTGAATCAGCAGCTGCAAAAGTAACTAAACCAGACATGTATGAGTCAGCTAGAAGCACCAGCAAACAGCATTTGAACCAGTTATTGAGCACCAGCCAACATGACAAGCCGATATCATCAACTAAACCATATACCCTTAATCACACATTAAAAATAACTCGACTCTGCGCCTCACAAATCAAACTATTTAAAGCCGCATTCATTATGTTTTTGTATTTTCTGATTGGTTGTCCAATAAAGAATAATGGTTATTCAATTACATAAAAGACATGGCTAGACAAAGAGTCTTGCTGTAGACAACAGATTATCAATCAAAATATGACAAAGATCAGTTTGTAAGAAGATATCTATTTGCTTAATCTCTTCATATGATTCAAGCTATTTGATGTCAAAGACATTATATGGTCTCAGTGAGGATATAAGGTGTTCTAGATTAGAGAATGAGTTATGTGTTTTGGCTCAGTAAGGATAGTAATATATAAACTTTTTTATCAATGAAGAAAGCATAGGCTTCCCATTACCTCTTCATCTAAAACTACATGGTATCAGAACCACCACTACCAAAATCCCACCTAAAACCCTAAAACACTCGGTCCAGCCTCAACCACCACCTACCGTTGCCACCTCCAGCCACCACCTAGCCGAACAAACACCACCACCAGCTAGCCCAGCCACCGGCAACCTCGGGGAAATAGGGCCCAGCCCTAGTAGCCACTGCACGTGACGTCAGACACTCAAACCCCACTTCCCGCAACGGTGATGAGGCTCAAACACCACCGTCCGCACCTCTTTCTCCTATTTTGGCTTTATGGGGTGGTAAAGCATCTCCAGATCTATACTTTGTTTGAACCGATTCATGATACGCCTACACCGCGCCTAAGTCTCCGGCACGTGACTCCCATACGCCACCGTCCGGGCCACATGTCGTCGTCAACCGACAGCCCGGTATGGCAGATTGTTCCTCTCCTCATGAGCTACGAACCCAGGCGGTTGCTCCATATAGACCTCCTTAGTCAGATCCCATTAAGAAAAGCATTTTTCACATCCAGCTAATGCAAAGGCCAATGATAAGAGGCAGCCAGAAAAATAAGAAGATGAATAGAAGTCATCTTGGCCACAAAAGAGAAGGTCTCAGTGTAGTCAATACCATACACCTAAATATATCCTTTGGCCACCAGACGAGCTTTGAGACGAGAAACAGATCCATCAGGATTGACCTTCACAACAAAGACCCATTTGCATCCAATGGTCGTCTTCCCAGGAGGTAAAGGAACAAGATCCCAAGTCTCATTGGCCTCAAGGGTCGCCACTTCCTCCGACATCGCCTGTGTCCACTCTGGAGAGGAGAAAGCCTCAGACACAGAACAAGGAACAGGAACAGAATCCAGAGCAGAGATAAAAGCATGCAAGATAGGAGAAACCCCAACATATGATAGATGAGCAGAAAGAGGATAAGTTGCACAACTCCGCTGACCCTTTCGCAGGGTAATAAGAACATCTAGGTCAGAGGAAGGAGCAGGCGATAAAGAATCCATGGACAAGGATGAAGGGTCGGCAGGGGTCGTCTCAGGAGCAGCTATGGGAGGAGAATCCAACCGAATTGGAGGTAAGTCTGTGCCAAAGGAAATCACCGGACGAGAGCCACAAGTGTACACATGGCGGATAGGAGGTGGAGGAGATGATGGTAGAGGAGGAGACGGAGATGAAGGAGGAGAAGGAGACACGGGAGCGGACAACTCAGACAGACGCTGACTAGACTGATAGACGAAAGAATCATCATCGTCATCAACAGATACGAGTTGAGAGGGACGAGGAAGACAAGAGGAAGACTCGGATGAGGGTGAGAAGAATAGGGTCGACTTATCAAAGGTAACACACACAGAAAGTCAGAAACGTCTCAAATCAGGAGAGTAACATCTATAGCCCTTCCGAGCACGGGAGTATCCCAGAAAAATGCATCACAAAGATTTGGGGTCAAGTTTGGTGAGAGTGGGACGGATATCACGGACATAGCAGGTACATCTAAAGATACGAAGGGGAAGAGGATGAAGAGGATGCAAGGAGGTGTCCGGAAAAAGGACACGAAGAGGAATTTCCCCTTGCAAAATAGAGGATAGCATACAGTTGATCAGGTAGGCAGCTGTTAAGACAACTTCACTCTAAAACATCTTGGGGACACTCATACGAAACATCAAGACTCGAGTCACTTCTAAGAGATGACGATTTTTACGTTTAGGAACTCTATTTTGTGGTGGTGTATCGGGACATGAAGACTCAAGAAGGATCTCATGTGTGGTCATAAATGTGGTGAAGGAGTGAGAGACATATTCCCTAGCATGATCACTTCTGAAGGTCCGTATAGGTAAAGAGAACTGTGTCTGGATTTCAGCCTGAAATGCAGTAAAAATAGATAACTCGGAACGATTTTTCATTAAAATTAACTAAGTCATTCGGGAATAATTATCTACAAATGACACAAAATAACGAAAACCTATTTTAGACTCGACGGGACACGGACCCCAAATATCTGAATGCACTAACTCAAAAGGAGCACAAGCTCGTTTAGTGACTCGAGACTTATAAGATATTCTATGATGTTTGGCGAACTAGCAAGACTCACAAAAAAGATCAGACAAGGACTGAACTTCTGGACAAAGGCACTTCAGACTAGGGAGCGTAGGGTGACCAAGACGACAGTGGAGATCCAGGGTTGTGGTAGAGATACTAGGAAAGGCAACAAACGGTGACTCTGCCTCCAATACGTAGAGTCCTCCTAACAAGCGTCGACACCTACTAATAGTCCTCCTCGTCCCAAGATCCTGAAAAATACAAGAATCACCAGAAAACAAATCATGGCAGCGGTGAGCCCGAGTCAGCGCACTAACAGATAATAGATTGACAGAAGTACAGGAATATAGAGAACAGAGGATAATGCAAAAATAGAGGTAAGAGGGATTGTCCGTATCCCTTTGACCGGGATATAAGTACCGTCTGAAATCTAAACATCTGGATAGGAGGAAGTAGGTGAATAACCATGCATCATACCTAGTGAACCAGCCATATGGTCAGATGCCCCGGTATCAATGATCCACTGGCGAGGAGAAAAAGAAAGATAGGCAGCTGAGTTGGCAGAATGCACAAGTGAAGCTGTAGAGATCTGAGCATGAGTATGGGAAGAATCATCATCAGGTGGGTGGAAGGTATCCTGTCCCGAGAAAGCTACATTAGTAGACCAAGGAGCAGACGACCTGCCATGTAACTTGAAGCACCGATGTCTAGTACGACCAAGAGTCTTGTAATGAGTACAAATGAGTCGGCCATCAGAAGTAGAGGGTAGCATTGGAAGAGGGGCGGCCATGAAGCTGATAGCAAGTTTCAATGATATGACCGGAATATTGGCAATGAGTATAAAACGGACGATCTCCCCCTGCCACGGCCACAGGATCCTCCCGAGCTAGCAAGGGTGGCACGATTACCACTAAAAGGACTAGTGTCAGAAGATGACCGGATGGCTCTGTTAGCCCTTGAAAAGGCTCAGTCAAGGAAGTCTCCTTGCTAGCTAGTACCTGGGATCGAATAGCATCATGCTCGGAACATAAACCACTAAAGAAAGCCATAATAAGCAGTTGCTCACGCTACTCTCGCATATTCACCACATCAGCACTGATTGGCATCAGGATATTAAATTCCTCAGACACTTTCTTATAAAAGGCAAAGTAATTACTCAATGATAAATCACCCTGATGAGGACGAAAAAGGTACTGAGACACATCATATAACCGGTTCACATTATCTTTGCCAGAATACAGGACAGTCAGATATTCCCTAAGTTTCTTTACGGAACACAATGAGACACCAAAGTAGAGACTCGAGGCTCCATGGAGTTAATCAATCTAGTGTAGAGTCGGACATCATCTCGTGCCCATAACTTAGCCTTCAATGGCTCTATATCATCACTTGGACTTTCCTTAGTAAGATGCTCCTTCATTTTCATACCCCGGATAACAAATAGAACCATTTTCTTCCAGTGAAAATAATTTTCACCATCTAAATGTTGATCAATCAATTTAGTGGTGACTGAGATAACCTTTAGACACAATTATGTTGAACTCACTATTATCCGAAGTACTAGTCATAGAAAAAAAGCAGAAAAGGGAAATCACCAAGGGACACTAATCACCAAGCAGAAAAGAGAAATCACCAACTGTCTTGGGCATCTTCATTCAGGGAGCAGCATCATCATTTCTTCCACAGTGTCAAGTGAACACATAACACTAGAGAAATTGAATTAGCACATAACCGGGGGAGAGAGAGGCAGCAGAACCAGAAGGAAGAACAATAAATCAGCACGAGGAGTCGAGGAGATAGGCATTCTGCCTGGAGGAAGCCCTGCCGACGCGTGGTGGCGTGTGAAGCCCACACGTAGCCAGCCTCGGTGGTGCGTGGAGGCGCGTGTGGTGGCGCCTGGTTGATCGGTCAGGTCCCCGGTGAGCGACGTGAGGTCCTCTACCTCCCTATGTTGTCAATCTTCGAAGACAATGAAAACCTGAGGCTCAAGCGTCACAACCCCTGCGGCAGTAAAATAGCCAATTGTGACAGGTGACCGCCGGAGCTGCATTGGCTGGTGGGTCACCCTCCACCGTGGTTGCCGGCCAGTGGGCTGTCCTGGGCAGTGGGTGATTGATGGTAAAAGATGGTAGTTGGGTGGTGGTGAGTGAAGAAAGGTAGGTGGCTAAGGTTTGCAATGGTGGATCACGGCTGGGATGAAGGAATCAGTTGCAGAGGGTTAGGGATGAAGCAAAATAGGCTATGATACCATGTTGACAATGTGATTAGAGAGTGAAAAGCCTTAGCCTCTTGAGAGGCTAGATATTGAATATATATATATATATATGTGGTACATTAGGCCATATAAAAAATAAACCCAGCCCAATACTAAGACAAAGTAAAGCCCACTAAACTAAACTCATTGTTCTCAATAATCTCCATCCGCCGGCAATCCATCATCTCTTCTCGCGATTGCTGCCTCTCCTGCCTCAGAGTCTCCAGGAGTGAGGCTAAATCTAATGGATTGCTTGATGGCACCACCAAAATGGCCTCTGTCGATCCTCCCCCTTCGGCTGGAACTATATCCTTCCCGTACGTCGTTATCACCATTGTTGTACGGACTCAAGCTTGCAACGAAATTTATTATTGAATCGGAACGACTCTGATACCAATTCGTAATACAATGATGGATTCTATTGTGTGAGTCTCACTAACAAGAATTGAGCTACAATTATCTAGGAATCTGAAGTACATTTACTCTAGTAATCGACTGTAAATTACTCTAAAGTTGGGAATTGAAGCTACGCTAAAACAGAGAAGGAATGGAATTTAGCTAAGGGTAACTCTAGAATGAAAATGGCAGCATAACAATACTCAATTCTTCACTAAATCTAGAAGAAGAATTACAAGGGTATACATAGAGAAGGGACACATGGCCTATCACAATCATAAAATTCCCCCTCTCCTGAATAAGGAAATTACTAGGAAGCTACCCAGTGTAATAGTACTATAGCGGGCGTATCAACCTCCGACACCATGGTTCTCACCAGGAAGGATCCGGAGGTGCGGATCTTACTACACTGGCTAATGTTGCACTCCCTCTGCTGAGAATGCTGCCTCTTCATACCTAGAAATGTCGCCACCTCCCTTATAACACGAATACCGCCTCCCTTTGCTGAGGATGCCGCCTCCCCTCTATATAGGTGAAATGTCACCTCACTCTAACCTTCGTGACGAGTGATGAGTCGAGAGTGAACCAAGCCTAGACCATCAGGACCAAGACTAGAGACTTACTCCGTTGCCAGCATCGCCGACCTCGCTGTAAACATTATCGAACTCGCTATATGCCCCCTCAGTCTTGGTCACTTATTGCCCTCACCGTCTTCGGGAGGTTTTGTTCTGTGTTTCTCGACTTTGACCTATGAAGATCAGCAAAGGACCACTCGGTATTCTATCGACATTTCAGTGCTGGGTGCATTCTTTTCGTGGTATATATTGATGATATTGTTATCAATGGGAGTGATAGTGCAGGAATTGCGTCCTTAAAAATGTTTCTCCAGCGCCATTTTCAAGTTAAAGTCCTCGAGTCTTTGAAGTATTTTTTTTGGAAATTGAAGTATCTTGCTACAAGCGTGGGATTTTCCTATCCCAACGTAAATATGCTTTAGACTTACTACAGGATATTGGTACGCTTGGTACTAAACCAAGTGATACTCCGATGCTTCCCGATGTGAGATTGCTGCCTGCTGAGGGTAATGTGTTTGATGATTCAGATAGATACAGGAGATTGGTGGGCAAATTGAATTATCTTGACATCACTCGTTCTGATATTGCTTTGTCTGTGAGTGTTGTTAGTCAGTTTATGTCTAATCTCCAAGTTCCTCATTAGGAAGCAGCTATGTATATTCTTATGTATATTAAGGGGCATCCTAGTTGGAGACTGTTTTATAGTGATCATGACCTCAGATATATTGAGGGTTTCTCTTACGTGAATTGGGTTGACTCACCCTCTGATCGAAAGTCCACCACGGGTTATTGTGTGTTTGTTTGTGGCAATTTAGTTTCTTGGAAGAGTAAGAAACATATTGTAGCTCGTTCTAGTGCAGGGTCAGAGTATCAGGCTCTTGCTCATGTTACCTATGATGTCACTTACCTCCGCCAATTACTTGATGAGTTGCAGTATCCAGCTCATTGACCTACTCAGCTATGGTGTGACAACCAATCTGTCATCCATATTGCGTCAAAACCAATATTCCATGAGAAGATAAAGCACATTGAGGTCGATTGCCATTTTGTACGAGAAAAGTTCCAAGGAGGTGATATTGTGTTGAATCATGTAAAGACCACAAATCAACTTGCCGATATTCTTACCAAATCTTTTAGCAAGGAGTTGAGTTGAGCTTATTTGTAACAAGCTGGACATGATTAATATTCATTCTCCAACTTGAGGAAGGGTGTTATGAGTTATGTGTTTTGGTTCAGTAACGATAGTTTGGGTATTTGACACTTGTAGTATATAAACCATTTTGTCAATGAAGAACAGATAAGCTTTCCTATTACCACCTCATCTAAAACTACAGAGACCAACCACACCACTATATCATCATCATTCTTATGACCTAATCCCACTAGGTGAGGTGGCCACATATATCCGTTCGGGTACATGAACAGAGATCCGACAAAATATAAGTGTTGGCTGCCAACTACCTAACACGCCAAAGACTTTTAATTAGTTCTTTTTTAAATAGCCCCTAATTTAAAGCAAAAAGGACCTTGACATGTTAGTCAATTTTTTTTGCTTCATCCAGTAATTGATAACTAGGTATAAGGCAGACCACATAGCATGTGCTAATCCCACAACCATGACAAGATCATATTTAAGATTCAAACCCATTGATGTCTTTTTACGGTATTTGCAAAATATAAACAAGAGTACCTCAGATGACTTCAAATGAAGTCCAGCCTTCAACTGCTGCTTCAGCTCAGCTAAATTTTCATTTATATCAGATATGGAGTTACCAAGGCTAAAGTTGAACAGCACCTGTGGCATCTGCCTGATAGAAAGAAACTGAACAGGAATTACAGTAACACCTCCCGCAAACTTTAGAAGTTCAAAAGAAGATGGCTGACCGAAAATAGATCTACTCATGGTCAAATTCGATTGCAGCAGGAATAAATCGATAAAAGTTGATTTCAGTAGGGTTAAAGACACTGGATTTATATGAGAATTGATTGAATCTGGAAGCACACCAAAGACCACTTCAGTCCAATTAGGTGAATGAGATTGGTGCATGGATAGGACAGCAACCTGCAGAAGTAAGTTGTCAATTAGCTACATGTTGGTGGGTAACGAATACGAAAAGAAAATAACTGTGCAAGCAGAAGGTCAAGGTATACTTTTGTATCGGGGACACCGACTTCTCCAAATAATTCATCCTCTAACTGCCCAATGTAGGAAATAAGCTGCAGAATGGGCTTCTCCAATCTGAAGTAAGCCTGAACAGTAGCTGGATGGGAGTAGCAGAACGGTAAAAAAAAGGTCCAAAAAGGCTGTTGACAGAAATATATTAGTATAAAGGTAAGACAAAATAAACTCATCAAACCAATAGAGGAAAATCCCGAATAAAATAAGAAAACCATAAGATATAGTAGATTAGGAATGTGTTAAAGTTGCCCTTGTAAAGGGTTATTTTGCCTGAAGAAAAATGTTGAGTTGCTATATATCCATTTAATGTTACTTGTGACGTCCTATGTCTAGGTTCATGGAACAAGCTAGGGGACATGGTAAACTGCTTATCTTCATGTCCAGTACAAGGGATATATTAGGGTATTAAAGGTTTTGCAAGAATGCTCACAGCTTGTATTGATTTAGCTTGATGAGAATTAATTAAGACGGTACAACAGTGAAGAGTATATATCAGTTTGTGGAATCTCCCTATACATGGTAAGATTTTGAAATCAGCTAGGCAAATATAGCTTTCTATAAATGCAGAAGATAATTATGGAGAGAGAGCTGATTGGGGTTTGACAGGTTCGACTTTCCTAATATGCCCCCGCAAGATGGTGGACCCATCAGAGACGCCAATCTTGGAACGAAGGAGCTGAAAACGGTCTTTGGGCAATGGTTTGGTTAGAATATCAGCAACTTGATTAGTTGTGGACACATGAGCTACCACAAGGGACCCGCCAGCCACCTTCTCGCGGAAAAAATGGAAATCAAGGGCAAGGTGCTTCATGCGCAAGTGAAATACTGGAATCGCACATAGATAGGTAGCGCTGAGGTTATCACACAGGAGGCGCAATGGGCTATGGAGAGGGATGTTGAGTTTGTGCAGGAGATGCGTAATCCATGTCAGTTCAGCTGCTGCAGCTACAACCAATCGGTACTCGGCCTCTGTGGAGGAACGGGCAACCGTTCGCTGCTTCTTAGAGCACCAGGAAATCAAATTGTTGCCAAGGAAAATAACACAGGCACTGAGGAAGGTGAAGTCATCACGGTTCCCAGCCTAATCAGCGTCTAAAAAGGCTGTGAGAGTGCAAGACGGTGAGGCACGAAGCGTCGGCCCATAGCTGGCTATGTGCTTGAGATAGCGGAGGAGGCATTTAGCAGCGGTAATGAGTTATCGTGGGGGTTGGGGCATGCATGAATTGTGCTAGTTTGCTCACTAAGTAAGTGACATTTAGCCTTGTGATGGATAGGTATTGTATGGCCCCGATAAGGCTGCGATATAATGTTGGGTTGGTGGCAGCAATGTCATCCAGTAGTAGCTGTAGGCGGGTAGAAGTGCTGGCAGGAGTAATGGATTCTTTGACACCATCCATCCGAAAGGTTTGTAGTAGATCACTGATATACTTAGCCTGTGAAAGGAAGAGCCCATCCACTGTGGGGATGACTTCTACACCAAGGAAGAAGTGAAGCCGGCCTAGAGAACCGGTGCAATATGGCAAGAATAACATGGTGATGAGGAGTTGTCCGTGACCAACAGGTCATCTACATAGACCAACAAATAGATTGTGGTTGATTCCGTCCGAAGAATGAAAAGAGAAGTGTCCAAACGAGAATTCACAAAACCAAGGGATAAGATGAAGCGCATGAGTTCCTGATACCAAGCCTGAGGGGCCTGTTTGAGGCCATAAAGGGAGCGACGGAGGCGGCAAACGTGAGATGGACGATCCGGGTCAATGAAACCAAGAGGTTGAGTCATGAAAACTTCCTCCGAGAGATGCCCGTTCAAGAAGACATTATTGGCGTCAAGTTGGTGAATGGGCCAACGATACAAAACAGCACACGAAAGGACAACCCGGATGGTGGTGGGCTTGATGACCGGACTGAACGTGTCATGGTAGTCAAGACCAAGACGCTGATGAAAACCCTTCTCCACAAGGCATGCCTTAAAGCGATCAAACTGCTATCGGCTTTCCTCTTCACACGGTAGACCCACTTGCAGCCAACAACATTGTAATGGGGTAACCGAGGTACAAGCTCCCATGTGTGATTGCGGTGAAGGGTTGTGAGTTTCTCGCACATGGCATTCTTCCATTTAGGCTCACGGAGAGCGGCGGTGATAGAGAGGGGCTCAAGAGATAGTGGCGGTGGGTGTTTGGTGGAGCTGTAGGCATATTTTGGATTGGGCTTTGTGATGTTATTTTGGGAACATGTGGTCATCCCATGGGAGCCAGGTTGGCGTGGTGGGGGAGGGGTAGGCAGCGAAGGGGGAACAGGGGGCGCCACATCACCAGAGAGAGGAGCAGCCTGGGCCAAGCACGGAGCATCCGAATCAGGTGCAGTAGGGGCATCTGGACCAGCGGTAGTGGTTGGTGGGGAAGGTGGAGCCTGGGTGGGGAAGGTGGAGCGGGGGTTGTTGCTGGGCAAAGGGGGGGGGGGCAGGTGAATCAGGTGCAGTGCTGGGTGTTGAGACTTGGAAATGAAGCAGTGAGGGGGCTAAGGTGGACCAGTCATGGAGAGTATTGGCTATGACATTAGGATATGGCGAAGAAGGGTGGTAGGAAGGAAAGGAATCCTCGACAAAGCGGACATGCCTAGAGAAGAAGACTTTGCCACTACGGGGTTCAAAACAGATGTAGAAGTGATGAAGGTTGGAGTAGCCAAGGAAGATGCACGGTTGTGATCGTGGCTGAAGTTTATGTGTTGTATGGGCAAAGCCTAGGATAGCAGAGACAGCTGAATATTTTGAGATTTACTAGATTGGGGGAGCGACGCATGAGACATTCGAAGGGAGACTTGTGAGCAAGGATTTTTGTAGGCATACGGTTGATAAGGTAAACGGCAGTTGAGAAAGCATAGGACCACATGGAGAGAGGAAGGGATGCTCTGTGAAGGAGGGTGAGACCTGTTTCTACAATGTGGCGATGACGACGTTCAGCGGAAAAGATGTGTTTGGGAGTGTATGGAGGGGACACAAGGTGTTGAATTCCATGAGTTTCAAACAACGATCGCAGCCCCTTATACTCTGTGCCACCATCAGTGTATAGTGTACGAATGACGGTTTGGAAATATTTTTCAACCAAATTTTTATACTTTGGGAAGATTGCAGCCACATCGGATTTCTGTTGCATTGGATATAACTAGACATATTTGGTGAAGTGGTCAATAAAAATGACATAATAGGAGTAATCATCAATTGATCGAATAGGGGGTGGACCCTATACATCAGAGTAGATGAATTCTAATGGAGGACCGCTTGTGAGACTCGATTCACCAAACGGTAGTTTATGACTTTTACTGCATTGACATGACTCACAGGATAAATTGGCATTAACAGGATTGAGGTATCTCGTCGTAAACATAAGATTTTCTTGTCCCGACGCAAATATGCTCTGGACTTGTTGTAAGATACCGGTATGCTTAACACTAAATCAAGTGACACTCAGATGGGATGAGACTTTTGCGAGGACGCTTGGTAGGTAAGTTGAACTACCTCTCCATCACATGTTCCAATATTACATTTTCAGCCAGCATGGTTAGTCAGTTTATGTCAGATTCCCGAGTTCTTCACTGGGAAGCAGTCGTACACATTCTTCAATATATCAAAGGACATCCTAGTCGAAGCCTGCTCTATAGTGATCATAGTCACAAATGTATTGAAGGTTTCTCTAATGGAGACTCGGTTGGCTCACCCTCTAATTGGAAGTCAATCAGTGGTTATTGTGTTTTTGTTGGTGGCAATCTAGTTTCGTGGAAGAGCAAGAAGCAGTCTGTCGTTGCTAGATCTAGTGCAGAATTTCAGTATCGTACTTTAGTTCACTTGACTAGTGATGTCACCTATCTTCATCAATTAATCGATGAGTTGGAGCTTCCTGCTCCAAGACCTGCTCAGTTGTGATGTGACAATCAATCTGTTATCCACATAGCTTCGAATCTAATTTTCCATCAAAGGACGAAGCATACCGAGGTTGAATGTTGCTTTGTGAAAGAGAAGTTGCAGAGTAGTGATATATGGTGATATTCTGTTGAGCCATGTGAAAACAGACAAGCAGCTTGGTGACATCCTAACTAAACCCCTTTCTGGAAATCGGATTGAGTATATTTGTAGCAAGTTAGACATGATTAATATCTATGCTCCAACTTGAGGGGGAGTGTTGTGAGTGAGTATTGAGTATTAGGTTTAGGCTTGTTCTATGTTTTGTATTGTATTGGACTTGTTCTATTTATTGTCATGTATAAATATATAGCTAAGCCTCACTTTTGAGGTCAAGCCTTTCAATCATATTCTTCTCTCTAATTCTCCAGTCTTATTCACCCATTTTCTAAAACATAACCTACAATCCTCATTTATCCATCGATCTTCCAAAAGTTGCAATGAACTTTGGACTATGAAACATTCCTTTTTCTATTGAAACAAACTCCAACTTTAAATCTCAAACTTTTTGTTAAGCTAATATTGGAGCTGCCTAATGCATCAAGATTTCATGAAACAGTAGCATTTAAACCCACCGTTCACAACAAACTGTTAAATAAGATATCTCAAGAGAAGAATAGTTATGCGATCTTTAATTTTGAAGGATGAACAGAGAAATGAACCCAATAGAAAGAATGGGACAAAGAAAGAAAACAATCGGGGACTGCTTTTTTGTTGTTTAGTTCACTGTTAAAGAATTGGGCACTGATTTTTTGTTTGTTTAGTTCACTGTAAAGGAGAAGAAAGAATGTGCAATTGCAAACTTTTTTGCTTTCCTGAACGGTATCTATCAAAGTGGCAATGAAAGAAATATACAACAACAACAACACGGTCACTTCCATTAAATGGGGTCGGCCACACGGCACACAAGATCCGATAATTATACTACGCTGATTATTGGCTATCTAACACGTACTGCCCTATATATAAAAGAAATATGTGCATGGAAAATTTCCTTTCCCTTCCTCTTCTTTTGCAGTAACCTAAACTTAGATAGGAAACACAATCCTTCAAATCAATCGAGAAAGTAACAATATTTAAGCCAGCTCCTATCCTACATCCACAAGAAGGCAGGCTCATGGCTATCTCAATCAGAAAGTAACTCTTTCGACATGCTAATAGTGTAACTTATGAGAAGTAGGTCCAAATAACCAAATACCACCAATTTGTTACCCCACTTACTTAATCCCAACGTAGATCTTTTCGAAGAAACTTACAAGCTATGACAAAAATGATGATAAAAAGCAGTGCCTTAGATCATAAATTGGAAAATATTAACTAGAAAACTCTACACTTCTCCATATTTTTCCTATTTCACTCGGGTTTTCGAAGTTTATAAATGACTTAGGAATAACAAACGGCTTCCAAATCATGGTTTGGCTGAATTAAATTGGCCAAAACCATGCGAGCTGACAAGATACCAACCTGACGACCAGTTTCCAATTGGGGAAGACAGTTGAAATCAGTTGTCTATAAATATTCCAATGGTTGAAATCAGTTGAAATCAGTTGAAATCAGTTGAAATCAGTTGTCTATAAATATTTCCAATGGTTGAAATCAGTTGAAATCAGTTGTCTATAAATATTTCCAAATGGTTGAAATCAGTTGTCTATAAATATTCCACACTCCATACTTCAGATTCTTAACTTCATACTTTAGAACGGAAGTAATTCAACAACAACGGAGTAGACAACCCAAACAAAATTCAATGAATCTAAGAGCAGATAAAGAACATGGACATCTTAGTCCACAAGTAAGCAAAAAGCAGAAAAACTCAATCTACAAAGTAAATCAGCAAAACCCCAAATTGGTCAACATCCCCAATTTGATAAAACCACAATAGCCTGCACAGACCCAGAAGAGACTAGAGAGCACAAAAGAAAACCGTCAACAAAGTGATGGAAATTGCAATACCTCGGACTTTAGTAGCTTCTGATGCATCAAACCCAAAATCTACAGAGTGATAAGGGAGGAGCATGAAAAGGGCAGAGAGAAAAATTGACGATCCCAGAATCAAAACTAACAAACACTTGAGATTGACGTGATGGGCAAATCCAGAGACACCCATGAAGAGAGACCATCTACGGCAGAAGTTTCTAGAAGCCCCATCGTCCCAACCACTCTGCTGAGACTCCAATTCATCGATCTTCCCCATTCAATCAGCATCAGGGACACCCAAATTTCTGCTTCCAACTTCGTTCTACTTTCGGGGGTATCAAATTTTTCAAACTTGGTAGTAGGAACAGAGAAATGGTAATATGGGGAACAGGGATGCTAATTGAGTTGGTTTCACCTCAGTGGGTGTGCGCCTCTTCAATTTTTATTTTTTTTAAATTTTACCCGTTGTAGTATGCTATCGTTTCCAGGAAATAGAAACGACAATATACTACCGTTTGTTGCGTTTAAGGGCAAAAAAAAAATGACAAGACAGTAGACTGTCGTGCGTCTCATTTCTCACAAAAAAAAAAAAAAAAAAACAGAGTCGGCGAGGACTGTGCACAATCAACGATTGTCAGCGATTGATTTCAGGTCAAAAGACCGACGAGTGGAACTCGATTCGAGTTAGGTAAGTTTCAATCTATTGATTTCAGGCCCTGATTCGTGATTTTGATTCGATTTTGGTTGAGATTTGTGTTAGGGTTTTGGGTGGGCACCTATGGTGATGAGCGGCTGTGGTGGTTTTATTGGTGGCTAGCAGTGATTTTGGCAGCCTGAGATGGTTGTGCAGGTGTGTAGGTGCAGTGGTGGTCTTTGGTGGCGGAGCAGGCGGCCGGTGGTGGTGTGAGGCGTATGTGAGATTTTTGTGGTGGTTTGGTAGTGTTTGAGTGGTGCATGGAGGTTATGGTTGTGGTTGAGGGCTGTCGGAGTGGTGTCGTGGCTGTCGGAGTCGATTTTCGGCCGTCTCCGACAATGTGTGAGGTTTTTATGGTGGTTTGGTAGTGTTTGAGTGGTGGTTGGAGGTTGTTGTAGTAGTTGAGGGCTGTCAGAGTGGTGTCATGGCTGCCGGAACCGATTTTGGCCGTCTCCGACGATGTGTGGCTGCCCGGGGTCGTTTGACAGTCTTCGGGTGTGCCGTTTGATAGTAGGATGTTCATGTTGTTAATTGGTTTTGGGTGGATTTGATCAATTTTGATTGGTTTTGGGTGGATTTGATTGGTTTTGAACGGTTTTGTTTAGTTTTGATTTGTTTTGGACATTTTTTATTGGTTTTGATTAGTTTTGAACGGTTTTGATTGGTTTTGGACGGTTTTAATTGGTTTTGGACTGTTTTCATTGGTTTGTGGTGGTTTTGATTAGTTCTATGGTGGTTTTGGATGGTTTGTTAGCTTTGAGATTTGATTTTCTGATATGTTAGCTTTGGATAATATTTGTTATCACCTTCCAATCTTTCTTAGATAAATATTATTGAAACTTGCTATGGACTGTGAATTCATACTAAAAGTCAATTATAAATAATGTTTTGCAGGTTACGATGAGCAGTGAGGATATTTCACCTCACAGTCGTCTTGAGGGTAGAGTTGTTATCGCTTCCGGCCGACGACGGAAGGCAGCAAGCCTTCAGGTTGGATTGGGCAGTGGTGCAGTTGGTGAGAGTAGTGGTGCAGCTGGTCAGGATGTTGATTTTGGTGATATTGGGGTTGCCCAACATGTAGAGGAGGTTCTTGCAGATATTGGGGATATCCAGGATGTTGATTTTAACGAGGATCTTGGAAATGTTGGAGATGAGGATATGGATGAGGGAGCTGGAGCTGGAGCTAGACGGAGACCTGGATGGCAGAGACGGGGCAGAGGCAGAGGCCGAGGGGGTGATGGAGGTGACGATGAGGCCGAGGTCCTTGATCCTATCACTAAGGAGCAGCTGGTTGCAATCCCCCCTCGAGATCGATCATTGCTGACCAACATACAGATGCACACTGCTACGTACAACTAGTGTGGTAGGGATAGGAGACTGCTGAAGGCGATCAACCATGTATGGATGGTTGAGGGTTGGGAGGTGGATGATTCTGACCCGATGAGGACCCGATGGCATGCATGTTAAGGTTTTTCTCAGCATATGTTGAGAACTTAAGGCGATGGTGACGACATGGTGGCGGCAGGTCAATTCTGTTGAAGCCGTAGACACTATGGCGATGGTTTGATGGATATTCAAATCCAGGATGATTCCATGACGCCGCGGGCATCCATGATGATTGTCATGTTGTACTTAGTATGTGTACTATGTTTCAAGTCCCGAGGAGATCTGGTTCAGAAGTTAGGCTCTATCGGTGCCATGGCGATGGGAGACTGTGACGTCTGTTCTCAGGACTGAGATTGATGAAGACACGATGCTCTAATTCGTGATTCTGATGGTGTATGGGAAAATCCTTTTGCATGGATGTTGTTTATGACGTCCTAGGATATGAGGATAGGTTTTGGCATTGATGTCAATGCTGGTTATGGATAGCGACATCTGTTATCGCCACAGGCAGTTTACTCCAGAGGAAGCTATGCCACAGAGGTCGACGCCCTCGTCATTGGGTTGTGAGTCAGTTTGTTACCTCGGGTTGTGTGCTAGTTAGCTGACCTAGGAGTATGTGCCAGAGATAGTTACAACCCAGGGATATACGTATTGTTCTTATTGGTTGTAATTGCTTATATATATGGGGTTCCCAATCGGGAATCAGAATACTGGAGGATTTTGAATTCCTGGTGAAAAATTATAAGTGTTTTCCCAGAAGTGAGAAGTGAATTTCTCCATTGTCTTCTTGCGTGTTGCTTTGTGTTTATGCTCGATTCATTGTGATTAGTGAAGTAGAGAGATTGTTTCCGCTTCTAGATTTCTCATCAAGTGGTATCAGAGCTAGATCGAGGTGCTCTATTTTTTTGCTCTCTGACTTGCTACGGTGATCGAAGTTTTTCGAGATTTCAGATTTGATTCGATTCCGATCAATTGAGGAGTGCTCGAGTTGGATTGGTTCAGATCTTGTTTAATTTGAAGGTGTAGCAGGGAGATCTATCACTAAATCACGATAAAGGCCAATCATAGTTGCAT
>JAOWBR010177818.1:0-10913 GCA_028571145.1 Dionaea muscipula
CTCTACTCATAGGGTGTAATCTCACCCTCTTCTCAATCCTCAAAATATATCAAGATGCCTCACCAAGTCCACACTCAATCTCACAGTCAAATCAAACAGAGTCCATGCTGTATAAACAATGAATATAAATCATACATAGCATGAACCATCATAATCAAACAAGTGTGGACGAACAATAATATAAGCAGAGCATGACCGCATACAAATCATAAGAAGAAGGCACCAAGGAAAATAGGCTCAAGAAAAGAGGAATGTGAGAAGGATAGGAATGTGTACACCCCTTACTTGGATAAAGCTAGTCTACAAGCTAAGCAACAACCGACTAATGAAAGTCGTAGACAATGACGTCGTCGCCTACAAATCACCACAAGGAAGCAATCACTAACATGCTTAAGCCAAGCTAAACATGTCTATAAGTTACTAGCAGACCCCAACGAATCACCTAGGATGCCTAGGATGCGACTCGAATCGAAAAGAAATGAAAACGGAAAGAATCGGAGCAGAACAGTTCCCAGCAGGCTGAACCGGTCGACCGTTCGACCCACCTCTGCTGACAACCGGACGGATAGAGAGCCCGTCCGAAAGCCGGTCGACCGAAGACCCCGAGGACCGGTCGACCGTTTGGTCATACCCTGCAGACGGTAGGACAGACAGAAAGCCCGTCCGAAAGCCGGTCGACCGAAATCCTCTCGGCCGGTCGACCGGTTTGCCCTGCGTCTGCAAAATCTGCAGAATGCGAAAACACGAAATGCTAAAATGCAAACCACGATTCTAATCAATCCAGCAACGATCAACCCAGAAAACATGCACCAAAATGCATCTAATCATGCTACTAACTTACCCTAACACTTCCCGCATCCAAATCGGGCGATTCGACAAAATTAGCCAATCCCGAAAACCCAAATCCAAATCAAAAGACTCAATCATTAAAACAAATGCTTGCAACCAAATCGACAGCATCCAAATGAACCCAAATCATCTACCGATGGGGGTTAATCCCCCACCTACAGCCACAATGCGAAAGAAAAAGAGGAAATCGAAAATAAAAGGAAAAAACCAACCTTAATCGAAGAAGAAAAGGAAATCACAACGCCGACTCGAACCACTCACGATCCAATCTCACCACCGCTGTCCGGACACCATCAAACAGCATGGAGATAATCAAAATCACCATCATCGTCCTCTAGAGCCGAAAATCAAAGGAAGAAAGAAAAAGGGAAAAATTGAATCCTTACCCGCGACCCCGAGATGATGACGCGATGAAATCTCCTCCCGACGACAATCCAAGACCGCGATGATGATCTCCTCCACCCTCTGTTGGCCGCCAAAATCAAGGGAAAGAGAAGATGAACAACGTGAGAGAAGGGAGGAAAAGAGAAACTGAAAGAAGAAAGAGAAAGAGAAGTACGGGAGTTTCTGAATCTGATTCCTCTAATCATTCCCCTAACCAATGACGGGTAAAACGGGAATTTCACGCCTTCATTAATTGAAAGAAGAAAAGAGAATCAAAGTGTAGTCACCGGGTTTAGAACCCGCGACCTCACAAATAGAACTCCCTCACTCCTTTCTCCGCTTCCCCCTAACTAGCTGCCCTAGGAAGAATTCTCGAAAGGAAATGAACCCCAATAAAATAAAAGCCAACCGAGTTGTTAAAAATATCCCAATCAACTTAAATTCAAATTAAACCAGAATCAAACCGAACAAGAAGCAAACCGGGATGAAACCGGAACGGGTTATCACACTTGGCCATTAGGCCGACTTCTTTTCTTCTCTTTGTCTGTCAAGCAGGCAATCAAGGCATCTGTTTTGTTTCGGCCAAAGATTCGCTCTACCTCCTCTTGCTAGTAGTCATTAAAAAATAAGTCTGTGCTAGTGTCAAGTGGCAGTTCGGGGAGTGGATTGGTGCAGTGGTCTAGAAGTTGTCTTCTCTGCCTTTGAAGGGTGGTTGTCTCATCTTTAGTCATCACACCCCTTCCCTCGTAGCTTTGGGCGTAGAAGAGAGGGACAGGGCGCGTCTGGTAGAAACCTAACTGGCGCGCTGCGAAGTTGGGTTGGTAGGCTTCGGCGCCCGCCTTGCTGTTCGCCCCCACGATGATGTTAAATGGCATTTCATAGCTAGCCAGGAAGCGTTTCCAAGCCCGGGGTTCCACTCGTGGGTCAAAGAGGGCCGGTATGTTCTCTGCTGCTGGAAAAGGAGAGTATGATGTGCAAATGGGAGAGGAGAGGGTGCTCCATACCTCAAGCTTACCGCAGTCCACTGGCACAAGCTCTCTCAGCCTTAGGCCTGAGCATTCGATACCAGGCCGGGCATTTGACCCGCCCAGCGTAGGAAAATACGCTCTAAGCTAGAGCTGCACAAGCCAGAGCGGCCCACTGGCTGTAAGAGCGCTTCCGTGGCGCGCTTGGTCGCACAATTGGGACATTCCCCTGTAGATGTCTGAAAGAAGGAATGACGCTATATCAAACTTTGTGCCACGGGAAATGTCATGAGAGAGGCCGAGGTAGCTTGACGCAGGCTTCCCACTCCCTGAGGCGATCAAAAGTTTGCAGAGAAAGTAATGGATGAACGCGATGCGCTCTTCCTCCTCGTCCAAGGCCGACGTGTTCTGGTACGCCTGAAGAAGGGTCCCATAGGCGTTCAGATGAGAGTTCTGGTACAGCTGTGCAGGCCCACTGAGCTTCAGATCGGCGGCGATTGTCTCGCCCAGGGGCAAAAGGCCTGTCAGCGCGCCGATGTCCCTCAGGGTTATTGTCATCGACCCCGGGGGAAATATAAAAGCATTTGTTGTTGTTGACCAGAGAGGTAGGGTGGTAGGAAACAAATCGGATTCAAAAACGGGAACGACCACGCTGTATTAGAGGAGCGTGGATATCCCAGCCTTCTGTGCCGGGTTCACAAATTGGGGGTTCCTCTTGATTCTGAGATACCATGCAATGAATGGTGCTTCTGTATGCGGCCAATTCCTTGGGGATTTAGCCAAAAGGATGGATCGAACCCTAGATAGGGGGTCGGGGAAGGCAGTCAGAAGAATAGAGTTGTATAAAGAGTCGATTACCCTGTCAGGGAGAATGTCATCATCATTATTTGGAGTGACAGAGGGTCCGAGAAGCATGTGACCTCCGGTTCCTTGACGGAGTATGTCTCCCGTGATGCTAGAGGCCTTCAACACTTCTAGGTAGTCTTCAAATGTCGCCATTGATGGATTTCGAGCTCGAGGAAGAGGTGGAGTTTAGTGTTGGAGTTTCTGGTAAGTTCAGAGCTCTGGAGAGGATAACTGTTGAAGGAAGCAAGGAAATGAAGGAAAGGAAGAAGAAAAGTCTCGAATAAGGCGGATTTTTGCTATTTATAGGGTTTTAGGGCAGTTCGATGACGTCAGCCCCACGTTTCCCACGTAAAATTGTGTGGTGTGGCGTGTTTCTTGTCCTTTCACCTCCTTGTCTTGTCAAACGTTTGACTAGCCCCGACAATGATGTGACTGGTGGCAGCGTGCGTCCTTTCAAAAGTTGAAAGTGTGGCGCGTCAATAATAATATGTCATTATCACACTGTACTTAGGGGGTACTGTTGATGGGCTGATTTTTCGCCCTCTGGGAAACTGGGAGGGTCGTCTTTATGACGAAACGGTTTGTATGCCGAAGGCATTGATGAGAAATAAATAACATTTATAATGCGGACCTTTAGATTACCCACGATGGTGCGTTGGGGCGATGGAGGACATTCAGCGTCCTAGGGCGTTGTGTTATGGACGTCTCTCTAGCGCGCTGAGCTATCTTGTGGCCTTTTTTAGGCATTTTAAAGTTAAGGGTGCAATGGCGCTACTGAGGTCTTTGACGAGGCATACTAAGCGCCATGGTGTGAGGCGTGTTAATTATCTGGCACGACGTGCTAGTTACTGGAGTGTGATGTTTGCAGCATGGCTTTGGGGCGATCTCGTGGCAGAACGGTGTAGCCTTTCATGGTGGTTTTGGCGTGCTGATCAAGTTGAATAGCCTAGCGTTAGTGTCTGCATCACGATCTCAATAGTTGTGACATTTTCTTGGCAGTTTCAATAGCGGTTGGGCAGCGGATAAGCTTTAGGATCATGATGGAGCACGATTAGGATCATGGCATGCCATGTTCTGAGTGGGGGAAACTCCTTGTAAACCGCTTCGTAACCGTCTCTAAGCTAGGTTATAAATAACGAAATATCGACAAATTTAAAAGATTCGACTACCAAATCAATAAAAACCCTACTTTCATTTTTGTTTTCCAGTTTTCCAACTTTTTTGTTCTTCAATTCTGTTTAGCATTCAGTGCTTACTGCTCTTTAATTATTGTACTCAATTGTCCTTGCTTTCACTTCCGGTGACATCCGTTTTCCTTGGGGTGAGGCTTGTCCCCTTGGGAACAACCCATTTCATTTAATCCACTACGGTCTTTGGCCCGGCGGAATTCCGGCGACAACAATCACCCTGGTGTCCTTAAGTAGGCCTAGATCAAGGGAATCATATGTACTTAAAGGCATAATGTTAATGGATGCACTTGTGTCTATCATGGCCATCAAACGGCGGTTCCCAAAGGTTAAAGGAATGGTAAACATGCCCTGATCTTTTTGTTTCAAGGGAACCATCTAAATTAAAAGTGAAGAAACTTTTTCTCCAAGCCTAAAAGCTTCCCACTCCCTGGTCTTTCTCTTAGACGTGCGCAAGTCTTTGAGAAGTTTAGGATATTTAGGTACTTGCCTAATAGCCACAACAAGGGGTATGGTGATTTCAACCTTTTTAAAAATGTCAAGAAGGCTTTTGTCATGGTCTTCCTTTTTGGTTTTAGAAAACCGTGAAGGGTACGGCAGAGCAGACGTGGAAATGTTTTGTGAAGGTGACGGTGTGGGTGCTACCTTAAGCTTTCCAGCCATGGTCGGATGGGAATCCACCATCTGTGTGAGCAAAGGAGGCACGTCTGTATCAGACTCATACGGCCTAGGGAGTTTGGATTCTACATCGTTTCCACTTCTTAACGTGATTGCACTGGCTTGCTCACGTGGGTTTTTGATTGGTTGAGAAGGGAGTTTTCCAGAACCTTGCCCTTGCAAGGTGTTTATAGAGGTGGCCAATTGACTAACTTAGGTTTCGAGATTTTTAATGGATGCACGTTTTTCATTTTGGAATGCCACGTTATCATTATGGTGGTGAATAGACGTAGAAATGAATGATTTTACCATATCCTCGAATGATCCCGAATCAGACGTGGCCTGCGGTTTCGTTTGCACCTTGTAAAGCTGTTGTTGTGGGCCAGACGGTGTAGAATGTTGTTGGCGATTAGCCGCCACACCGCTGTCTCTCTGTTGGTTCTGGTTGGGGTTACTCCAACGAAGGTTGGGATTGCGATGAATGTATCTTAAATTTTGTGCATCCCACTTCCACTGACCTTAGTTGGTGTAGCCCTTCACAGCGTTTGCCACCTCTATTTGATCATCATCTTGAAAAGAAGGGCAAGCATCTGAGGCATGCGTTTGACTGAGGCAGACGTCACAAGCCTTGACTTAAGGCGTTTGACCTGCAACCATTTGTCTAACAGGAGAGGTTAGTTCTACTTTGGATTGTTCAATGTTTGATCCAACACTAACCTCATTTACCCTCCTAGTAGGATTATTCAGCCTAACCCCAAATTGATGGGTATTGGCTGCCATGGTAGAAATAAGCTCTTCTGCTTCACGGACGGTTTTATTAACCATAGCACCACCAGACGCGACATCAATGAGAAGACAATATGTTGGGCAAAGCCCTTCATAAAAGCATATCATTAACAAGTTCCCACTAATTTGGTGATTAGCACAGCTAGCACAAAGTTGTTTAAATCTCTCCCAATATTCATGGAGAGTTTCCCCGTGTTGCTGTTGAATCCCATAAATTTCTTTACGTACAGATGCAACATGGGTGGCAGGGAAGTATCTTTCAAGGAATAATGTTTGCATTTGGGCCCATGTAGTTACAGATCCAGATGGCAAACAAAAGAACCAATCCTTAGCATTATCGGCCAAGGAAAAGGGAAATGCCCTTAATTTGACTTGTTCTTGGGTTAAACCCAAGGGTTTGCAATTAGAGCAAATCATATGAAACTCCTTGAGGTGTTTATAAGGATCGTCCCCACAGTAACCAAGGAATTTGGGGAGCATTTGGATAAAACCAGACTTGAACTCGAAGTCCACGTCCGCTGCAGGGTTCTGGATAAAGAGTGGTTGTATAAACATCATTGGTTATGCAAGCACCCTAAGAGTACATGGTCTGGGAGGTGGATTATTTCTATTATTCCTAGGGGGAATAATAGCTTGGTTGTTGGCATTATGGGGTGGGTCCTAAGTTGGAACTTCTTGATTGTTCAAAGGTGGTACTACACCATTATTACCATGGACAGCCATGCCTAAGACTATTATTTCGAGGTTTTTGGGTTCAGACGAATTTTTGGGTGGCGGAATCTGATCATATATACGACATAGATCAAGATCTTGCAATTGTTCTAAGTCAGATTCCTTGTGTCCTTTAAAACATGGGAGCTGTTCTAGGATCTGTTTCTTTTTATTTCGTGTTGTTGGCCCAACAAAGTTCATGCACAACAGCAACAATCACTATGAGCAAAATGAAATGTTAAAGACACAAAGAACACAAGATTAAAACAAAACAAAGTTCCCCGGTAACGGCACCAAGAATTGATAGGAACAAACTTTGTCGTGGAAATCTGCTATCAAACAAAATGAATTACCCTTGACTATGATGATATTACTCAAAATAAGAATGAGTAAAGGATGAGAAAGGGGTCGATCCCATAGAGAACTTTATGAGTTATGTCTAATCTTATGCAAAAATGTACTAATTAGCGAATACAATAATTCACTACTAAATCAATCAAAAGGGTGATGGAATGAATGATGAAAATTAAATGAACTGAAAACAAACAAACAAGAAAGTAAACAACTCAGACGTGGAATCAAGCACATCTGATCTATCACCAAATAGGTGACAAGTACAAATCACAGTTGGAATGAGAAAAGAGCAGACCTGGGAAAAAATGCAAAGGTGAAATGTCTGTCTCTATAGCTTAACAGATTACGCACTTTAACAAGTTTGACTATCTTGACTTAGGCAAACGCTGGACTTGCTCACCAGAACGTAAAACCAAAAGAATCACCTAAGTAGTTTACCAAGGAATCGGTCACCTTGTATCAACACTAACCAGTCTATGAGAGTAAAGGTTGTCAATCTCTACCTCTACTGATTACAGTATTAACAAGATTCAAATCAAGAATAAAGTGGATCAAATTAGTGATAAAATGATCAACCCTAGAATGCCTAGAATGGAAGCTCTCGCTTACCAAGAAATCTTAGTTCATGATACCCAACTGAGAAAGCATCCAGTTGAAGGCCTCAACCAAATAGTTATACTTCTATCCTCTTTCGAATCAAGAAAGAAAACCAATGATGAATAATCGGCAAACTAAAATAGTCAAAACAAGTTAAAGAAACTTAAATGAAATGGATGTGCAATCTTTGAAGATCAAAGATTCACAAACTGCAAAGTACAGTAATATACTTTAACAAATAAATCAGACATAGGTCATGAAGAACACTCTGGATTCAGTCACCAGCAAGTGCAAAGAATTACGCCTTGATCAGTTGATACTATCTTCAAGAATTGATTCAAATACCCACTCTCTCAAGTCTAGGTAGAAGAAGGAATAACTGAAGAAGTGAAATGATTGAATTCCTTGAATGAATCAACCAAGAATGCATTTTAGGATCTTCCTTTTCTCGAAATGAGAATTAGCCAAGAAACCAAATGGAGAAAGAAGAAAACTAAATTGAGAGAACAAACTTTATAGACAATGTTTGATTACAAGCATTCAATCTGCGAGGAATTGATTACAATATACTTAGCACATTTGAACTGTTGATTTCTCAGTTAGAATGGCACTAAGGTATTCAGAAATAAGAAAACAAGAGAATACATGAATGCTAGGTTGATTAAATGCTTGGGTTCGTGGAACTAGTGGTACTTTTACAAATAATACATAACCCATATTTATAGGCTAGCTTCTCAGATTTGGGTATTTACAGATCTACGATTGTCAAGGCTCCTCTAAACCGAACGGTTTGAAATGGCCTTAGGAGGTGTGTAAAATATCTGTTGAGGTAGTTGAGAAGATTCTTCTTCTAGAAGCTTTTCCGTTGAAGATATTTCCATAGCAGCACACGGGTAAATAGTCTTCTTGAAATGGTTTGTTAAGTAGTTGTATTCAGCACGTTCCCTTGAGAGCACGTTTGGTTTTACTAAAGTTACGTCTGGTTCAGACGTCAGACATTCTGTCTTCCTTAAAGGAGACGTGGAAAGTTGTAGATGAAGTCTTCAGAGCTTTGCTAGCTCCTCCTCAGTCGTGGAATTGACTTTGATGATCTTTCTTTCTCTAATTATTGGCAAGCTCCAATCCGTGGAGTCGTATCTTCTGCTGTCAAAATCATAGAAAAGATTTATAGGTAATAAGCTGGTCCGTGGTGTCGTACCATGACTTGTATTCAAAGTAAAGTCTATGTAATGATGTATATATAATACCAACGACTGATCTGATGATGTAAACAAGATTACGCTTTGGTATTATAGAATACAAACGTGACTCTAGGACTGGGTAACTCAGACGTAGAAACGTCTAGTTTGAACCTAGAAATTAATATGGATGTCTGGCTTTTCCCAGAAGAAGACGTGGAATATGTCTGGATGTAAAGTGAGCTAAAATGCAAAAATTATGCATGAAATGATATGTGACTATGAATTAGGGTCATTTATGAAATATGAACCAAAAAGGTATAAATTAGATACAAATTTAGTATAATTTATGAACAAATAAATAAAGAAAAAGATACATAAAATGCACCGATCAGTTATTTTACCTTCAAGTTTACCACCTAGCTCGACCGGGTTTGTGGAGGCAGATTATTTCTTTGGTCTTGGGTTCAAACCATATCACCGATCCTTTTTCATTTATTCTCTTATTTTTTATCATTTTAGAGGTGAGGGGAAATGACCTTGCTACCCCTCTTGACGGGAAAGGAGACTGATTTAAACCCTAGTATTGGATGCACGTTATTTTTCCCTTCTCATCTCTCCTTCTCTCTCACCATTCTCCTTCTCCTCCCCCTTTCTTCTCTGAGCAGTAGCAATATTAGGAGAGTGAGACAGGCGTATTATTTATCGTTGATAAGAGGAGATCAGTGTTAGGGTTGTCCTCCACGTTAGGTAAGCCCTTGGTCGACCATGATCACGACATTTTATTTCATGGATCTGATTCCCCCTCTTATCAATCTTCTGGTCGGCCAATAGGGGAAGAGGAAGGGGACGTTCGCATGTCAGATCTTTATCAGGATCATCGTCTTATCGTCATTCAACGTTAAAGGTACGATTTTTATGGTCATTTGCACCTCATCGGTCGTGGCATGTGTTTTTTGTGCATGAGACCTTAGTTTCTAGTTTTGTGATGTTCATTCATCAATGATATGGGTCGATATCGGGTAGATCTTATGCGATTGAGTCGTCATGGTTTCGGGGTGTTGGTTTGGCAATTTTCATGCCCTAGTGCTGTAGGATTGATGATGCACATTTGGGGTGTTGTTAGATGAGTTTTATTCACGTTTTTGTGACATTTGATGTCTTAGGATCATGTTTAGTTAGTGTGGGATCGTTGGTGCAACTTGAAGCGATTATCGTCTTCCACTATTTGGTTTCGGGGCAAAGCATGCCCGTGCTTATCAACCACGGCCGTATTTCAGGTTGATGCGCATTGACGAACATGCTTGGCATGCCCAAGCCCAGCTTCTTTGTGTTTTAGGGAGCAGTGCGGAGCACAAGCTGGTTGAGGTGGCCGTGCCCATGGGGCAAGCCCATACTCCCTCCAGGCTGGCCGATTGATGGCTTTTGAGGGTCTCCTGCCCTCCCGTTTAGTCCAAGATGCCTGTTAAGCATCTTAGTTGCGTCGTTTAGGGGTCTAATGTCCTGTTTTACACGATTAGTTTAGCGTTTGACATTGTTTGTAAGAATCTTCTCGTGGAATGATATTTAGGTTTAGACGTGGTTCGTAGTTGAGGCGTGGTGACACGTGGTTAGCGCGTGTGGACACCACTTACTTCAGGGTGAGGGGTGTACGCATTTCTTTCTTCCTTCCTCCTCTACTTTATCCTTGAGATCTTTCATACCTCTTCTATTTACACAGTGCATGCTCTTTGTTTAGTTATCGTTGTCCACACATGACTTTGGCTTAAGATGTCTGTTTGTTTTGTAGGTTGATGTAGCCGTGAAATTGCTACATTACCTTACCTTTTACCTATGCTAAGTCCCTTGTTTCATCTTATCTTGGTATGATCTACGCCTCTTTCCTAGTATTTCTCAGGATTTACATCATTTGGAGGAATCTAGGCAAGATGATATCGCCACGGAAGTAAAGAATGGAAAAGCAGCTCAAGTTGGGACATGGCGCCATCCACTTTCCAGAAGGTTGATCCTGAAGACAAGACTTCCATCATGTCTTATATAACCTCCTAAGATGGCCCATGAAGTATGAAGTCCAGAAGAGTTCTGAATCTCTCTATCCCCTCACCTGGCGCCATGAAGCTTTCTAGCCTTACTGAAGCATGGCGGCAGTCGTCCATAACTCAAGATTTGGGAGTTCAAACTTGTCGTCTCCAGTACCAATGGCCCTTATTTGACCCAAGACAACATTCCATGCGGTCATGACTTTCACTGAACAACGGAGATGCTCTGGAGAAGAATCTGACGCCACGGTTCTGAATGGTCTCACCAAGCCGTGGCGCCACATCATCCCAACTCACAAACCAAGAATCCAACATTGAAGATCCGAATTCCAAACATGTTCAATTGATCCACTAAGGATG
>JAOWBR010177829.1:0-10913 GCA_028571145.1 Dionaea muscipula
ATTTTTTGGATATTTTTTCGAATTTTTCTTTCTTTCTTTTTTCTTTCTTTTATTATTTTTTTAAGATTTTTTTTTATTTTTTATAGTTTTTTGAATTTTTAAATATTATTTTATATTTTTGCGCTGACGTGGCAGTCCTATATGACAAAACTGTTTGCCACGTCAGCGTCACGTCAACAATTCCGTTTCAATTTAACGGAGTAAACTTAATTGAAAATTTTTTTAGTAGTTCGGGACCTAAATTAAATCATTAATATAATAAGGTACCCAATCGAATATAGGTTATATTATCATACTCAAAAATGAATTTCACCCGCCAATTTGCTGAAAAACCAAAAATCATCACAACACCAGCCTCACTACTCCACTAGCCAAACAGCCGAATAAATATATTGTGAACAGTACCTCGCCTAATTTGGCGAGGTATTGTACGCTGATCAATTTTTTTTTTTTTTGGTTTTTTTGTGTGTTTGTGTGTGCTAGTGTGTGTTAATTTGGAAGAAAAAAAAAAGTTATTTTAATTTGGTTAGCTAAAGTAGACAGTATGATTTTGTGAGTTTTAAAAAGGTGGAATGTTAAAATCGAGAAAGTGAATTTTGATTGAAAAAATTTCAAAAAAGTCCTCATACTTTCACCATTTTATTAAATTAGACCTTATATTTTAAAATTTTCAAAAACAACCTTGAACTTTAATAGTTGGTATCAAAAACATTCCTGCCGTTAAAAATCATCTAACACCGCGGATCCCGACTCGGACTCATACCCCGACGCCGACTGCTATATGGGGTTTTCCCCTTGCATAGGTTAGATAATTTTTAACGGTGAGAATGTTTTTGATACCAACTATGAAAGTTCAAAGTTATTTTTAAAAATTTTAAAATATAGGGTCTAATTTAATAAAATAATAAAAGTGTGGAGACTTTTTAAAAATTTTCCCTGAATTTTGTGGGTTAGTTTTGTGAAAAATTTGGTGAGCCACATAAGGATGCTCTCACTATTCCTTTCACCTGCCTAACACATTATTTGTTCCATCTCTTAAAAAAACCTAATATCTGTTCACCAATTTACATAACACAACAATGTTATCCTTGAGTTTCACCCAAATTTTTTTTCATAAAGGATCGAAACACGAGGGTGATACTTCTACAAGGTAGGTGTGAACATGGTTTCTATTCTCTTTCTGGGTCAACCTCTGCATCTCAAGCCAATGTTCATGAGCGCACTACTCTTCATGGATGGCACCATCGTTTCGGCCATCTCACCACAAAGCTTGTTTCTCATTTAGTTTCACGTTTTCAATTACGAATAAAGTCTACTGATTCCCATCAAATCTTATGTCTTTCGTGTTCGCTTAATAAAATGCATCGCTTTTCTTTTGAAAAATCTGGTCTCACTAGCTCTAGTCCTATAGAGACTATCTATTGCGACGTATAGGGTCCTGCTCCTACGGTTGGTGTGGATGGTTCAAAGTATTATGTAATTTTCATCGACCATTTCACAAAATGTATATGGTTCTATACATTAACCTACACTACAAAAAATAGGTCATTACCGACGGCCCATATCCGTCGGTAATCCGTCACTAAGGCCTCATCCGTCGGTAATCTGTCATTTCCTCCATTCATGCCATTCTCATCCTCAACCATTGCAGAAGTTAAAACAACACAAATAGAAAACAAAACGATGTGTCTGTCACTCAATATTGGCTTTTTTCCTCAAATAGTCTCGCCTCTCTTGCCTTTTTCTCACTCTTTCTCACTTTTCAAGTTCCAAAGAGAGCTAACAATCAGCAGGTAGTTCACCAAAATAGAACACACAACAAATCTCACGATAAAAGAAACGTCAAAGAACGCACGGAATTTTCAACAGCAAAAAAGAAGACGACACGAAGGAATGGAAAATAATTGTAAGGATGCACGAAAATTTTTTTTTTTTTTTTTTTTTGAAACAAACAGAACAATTAGGGGAGTGCCGTAAAATTTTTGCCGAATCTTTTTTTTTTTTTGAATCAATCTCAATCTCTTTTTTTTTTTTTTTTGTTGCACTTGCGATCCTCTTTTTTTTTGTATTACAAATTTAATCGTCTCTTTTTTTTATTGATCGAGTCCTTTTTTTTTTGTTCTAGTCGCTCCTCTTTTTCTTTTTCTTTTTTGACACACAAGTCAAATCCCTAAATTGTAAGATTCAGAAATCAAGATGAGATTTTTTTTTTTTTTACGACAATTGACGATGGCAAGAAGACAAAGCGACAACAACGAAGATGATGACGACAAAGATGAAATCCAAGATGCAACAACAAACAAAATTCAAGAAACGAGGAAAAGATGACAACTTGAATTAAAATGAAAAGGGAAAAGATAGACGAGCCTGATTGAAATTAAGTTCTGATACCAACTGACACGCGATCCCAGCCGACCTGCGCCGAGACCCGCTCGGAGTGATAACCCGGACCATTCTTCAACTGACTCGGATGGATCCTTGACCCGACGAACCTATCTCGGTTGAACGGCGGTAACTTGTCCGACATCCAAAAGAAACAAGAGGACGCGAACCAGAGGGATTACAGGCTCCACAATCGGAGGAGGAATGTCGATTGATAAGCCGAGTGATCTAGACGGATTCCACCGAAGAGATCGCAAGCTCCGAAGGAACTCGAAAAAGAGAATACTCTTAATTAATGGATTATCAAAGTGTTCAATCTTAAAAGAGGGTTTACAAGGCTTAAAATAGTCGTCCGTGATAATGAAATTCGAAAAGGAAACAAATCACGCGAAGAATAAAAATCAGGTCTGCTAAAAGACCTAGACACGACCGTGTTGGATATCAACACGCCCGTGTTCGACCTCAAACACGCTTGCGTAGAAAACTCGAAACACCATTTCCTCGGCCGTGTGCGCACTGTCCGTTTGGTGCAAATTGTCTGAATAAAAGCACGGGCGTGCTTTTTAGCACACCACCTTGTCCTTGGCCGTGCTTCGGCCAGCAGTGAGCTCCTTTTGCGCGTTTTCCTCCATTTCGCTCTGTGCTTGTCCGTCGCCTTCCGTGGTGACTTTAGTAACTTGAAAAACTTGTCCGGGAGTGTCATCGATCGTCCAAGGGTGAGATAGCAAACGTCGAACTAGCCCGAAATATGAGTTTTGAATAACCTTGGCACGTGCTCGAGTCACCGGACCGGTGGGAACCGGTAATGGACCGTCGCCATCCGAGAGTAAGCCGGTTAGGATCATATCATCCCCCTCCCCTTGAAGAAGATTTGCCCTCAAATCTAGCTCCTCACCTGTAATAAACGGACTAAGATCAGTAACATTAAAAGATGAACTAACGTCATACTCACCAGGTAAATCAATTTTGTAGGCGGCGTTGTTTATGCGCTCCAACAGTTGGAAAGGACCATTCCGGAAACCTTTCTTTGCAGAAATGAACCCACACCATGTCACCGGGTTCAAAAATAATCAACCGCCTTCCCTTGTTCTCATGCTTACGGTATTGTATCGTCCTACGCTCAATGTTCGAGCGAACCTTTGCATACATTTCCTTCACCAACTTTGCCCTGCGCTTACCATCTAGTTGCACAATATGCTCAAAAGGTAAAGGAGACAAATCCAATGGGGTCAATGGATTAAAACCGTACACCACTTCAAAAGGTGTCATTTTAGTAGCTGAATGCACAGAACGGTTGTAAGCAAATTTAACATGAGGCAAACAATCTTCCCAAATCTTTATATTCGTTTTAATTAAGGCACATAATAAAGTAGATAAAGACCTATTAAAAACCTCAGTTTGACCGTCCATTTGTGGGTGACAAGTTGTAGAAAATAAAAGCTTAGTACCTAGTTTCCCCCACAAAGTTTTCCAAAAACAACTCAAAAATCTAGCATCACGATCAGAAACAATTGTCTTAGGCAAACCATGTAAACGCACAACTTCACAGAAAAATAAATCGGCAACATGAATGACATCATCAGTTTTATGATAGGGAATAAAATGTGCCATTTTTGAAAACCTATCTAGCACCACAAAAATAGAATCTCGTCCGGTCTTCGTTCTAGGCAAGCCTAGTACAAAATTCATCGAGATATCGACCCAAGGCTTACTAGGGATGGGTAACAGGGTGTACAACCCGTAGGGTTGCACCTGGGACTTAGCCTGTCGACATGTAATGCAACGGCCACAAATTCTCTCCACATCTTTCCGCATATGGGGCCAATAGAAATGCTCTTGCAAAGCAGATAAAGTTTTAGACACATCAAAATGACCTATCAAATCCCCACTATGCGACTCTCTAACAAGCTACTCATGAATTGAATAATTAGGCGCACACAAATTATTGCTTCTAAACAGAAATCCATCATGCCTAAAATAATTGCCCAACGGCGCATGCTCATATAACACATAAGTCTCACCGAAATCGTTATCACTAGCATACAAGTCCTTCATGAATTCAAAGTCGAGCAACTTTGCATCTAATGTAGAAAGAAGTAGATACCTTCATAAAAGCACGTCGGCGACGACATTATCCTTCCCTTGCTTGTACCGGATGACGTAGGGAAATGTCTTGATAAACTCTACCCATCGCGCATGTCGCCGGTTCAATTTGTGTTGGCCCTTTAGATGCTTCAAGGACTTGTGGTCTGTGTGAATCACGAACTCCTTTGGCCATAAGTAGTGTTGTCACGTCTCCAATGCTCGCACTAAAGTGTAGAGCTCCTTATTATACGTTAGGTAGTTAAGGGTCGCTCCGTTCAACTTCTTGCTAAAGTACGCAATGAGCCTTCCATCCTGTGACAAAACAACACCAATTCCAATTCCTGAGGCATCACATTCAACTTCAAAATTTTTCAGGAAATCAGGTAAAATTAACAAAGGTGCATTAGATAACTTTCCTTTCAAGAGTTAGAATGCACGCTCTTGTTCATCTCCCCATTTAAAACCAACGTCTTTCTTGATCACTTCCATTAGAGGAGCCGCAATAGAGCTAAAATCCTTGACAAATCTGCGATAAAAACTAGTAAGACCATGAAAGCTCCTAACTTGACTAACATTAGTAGGTGTCGACCATTCTTGAATGGCTTTAACCTTTTTCTCGTCAATCTGCACACCGTCAGCACTAACGACAAACCCAACGAACACCAAACGATCAGTACAAAAGACACTTCTTAAGATTAGCAAATAATTTCTCCTGCCTAAGCACATCTAAAACAGCCCGCAAATATTCCTCATGATCATTTGAGCCCCGACTATAAATAAGAATGTCATCAAAATAAACAATAAATTTTCCGATGAACGCACGCAAAACATGATTCATTAATCGAATAAATGTACTAAGTGTGTTGGTTAAGCTGAAAGACATTACCAACCATTCATATAAACCAAATTTTGTTTTGAAAGTAGTCTTCCATTCATCCCCCCTTCATTCTAATTTGGTGATATCCACTCTTTAAATCAATCTTAGAAAAGAAAGAGGATCCATGAAGCTAATCTAACATGTTATCTAATCGAGGGATAGGATGACAATATTTTACCGTAATATTGTTGACCGCACGGCAGTCAATGCACATCCTTCACGTTCCATCCTTCTTTGGCACCATGATGACCGGTACGACACAAGGACTAAGACTCTCTCGAACATAGCCCTTCTTCATAAGTTCTCTCACTTACCGTTGAAGCTCCTTCGCCTCCTCGGGATTACTTCGGTAGGCCGGGCGGTTAGGAATTGAAGCTCCGGGCACAAAGTCAATCTGGTGCTCGATCCCGCGAATAGGTGGCAAGCCTGGTTGTGTCTCGTCGGGGAATACATCATCAAAGTCCTGCAAAAGAGAAACATCATTAGGAAGAGAGGGGTCAAGAACATCAGTACTAAAAAGGACCTCCTTGTACAAAAGTACAATCATCGGTCGTGCGGTGTATAGTGCTTTTCTCACATCCTTGACTTTTACAAAACAACTCTTTTTTTCTTTCTTTTTTTTTTCCACACTGGCCAAGACTTCTATTGCCTTTTCTCTCGATTTTTCCTCGGCCCCTTTCTCTTTTTCTTTTCTTTCTTGCATTTCTCTTTCAAGCTCAATTTGTAATTTGTAATGTCTCTTGATCTTGTCTCACTTGTTTTAGGGTCAATAGTTTAAGATTTATGGAAATAGATATATGAACAAATGAATATCTATTGGAATGCCCATCATGATTCACATGCCTATCGAATTGCCACGGACACCCCAATAATAAATGTGCAGCCTGCATAGGAACGACATTACAAGACACCTCATCCTCATACTTCCCGATCTTAAAAGGAACTACCACCTGTTGGGTCACCTTCACATCTCCACAATTATTCAACCATTGCAATCAATAAGGCCTAGGATGAGCCGTAGTAGGCAACCCAATCCTAGACACCATAGCACTAGCAATATTTGTACAACTACCCCCATCCACAATCACACTACAAACTCTTCCTTGAATGTAACAACAGGCATAGAAAATGTTCTCTCTCTGCTCCACATCATCCTCCCTAACCTGAGCACTTAAGGCTCTCCTAGCTACCAACAAAGGAACCACAATGTCATCCACATAATCCCCAAAGTCAGAGCGATCCTCTAATAGAGGCATAGAATCACTCCCTTCCTCCTCATCAGTAACTACCTCTCCACTCTCAAGAACCATCATCAATCTTTTGTTTGGACATTTCCTAGCAAGATGCTCACGCCCCTGACAACGATAACAAACAATGTCCCGATTCCTAGGAGCTGCTACCTCAACTTTCCCATGCTCCTCATTAGGCTTGGTTGCAAATTTGGGCTTGGAAGGAATAACAACGGGTGCCTTCTCCTCCTTCATAGGCACGTTAGTGAAGTAGATTGATGACTAGATGGAGATCTCATACTACCCCTCCTCTTTAACTGCTGCTCTACCTTCATAGACTTCTCCACATCTCCTCCAACTCCACGTAATGTTGCAATTCCACCATGTTGACAATTTTCCTATTCAACCCATTAAGAAAATGTGCCATAGTAGCTTCCTTATCCTTCTCTACATCTGCCCGAATCATCAAAATTTTCATCTCCTTGAAGTACTCCTCTACACTCCTAGTCCCCTGTGTGAGCCTTTGCAGCTTCTGATATAAATCCCTATAATAGTGACTAGGGGCAAATCTCTTCTTCATAATGGTTTTCATTTTTGCCCAAGTCCTCACAGATAAATCCCTCGCCCTCCTCCTACTAGTACAAAGCTGATCCCACCACACAATGGCATAATCGGTAAATTCTAAAACAGCAAGTTTCACCTTCTGTTCCTCCGTATAATACCGACAGTCAAAAACTAACTCCACTTTCTTCCACTCCAGATACAACTCAGGGTCAGACTTTCTCATAAAAGATGAGATTTTCATCTTTATTCCACTCAATGGGTCATGCTCCCGATGCCTATTCCGCCTCACACGGTCACTCCTATAGTTACCCGAAGAACTTCGACCTCCATAACTCCCATAGTAAACATCTTGTCCTACCCCCGCATGATTATTCCCCTGCTGTTGCACCACACTCCCTACTTTTATCCTATCCAACCTCTCAGTCACATTCTGTAACATCCTCTCCATCCTTTCCAAGACTGCCCCCATAACATTCGCACCATTTTGTTCGTTAGCCATCACAATAGAAAATAATAGCATAGGAAAAGAAATAAAGTGTTCATGTGTTTGCAGTCTAATTTGGCCTTTTCCCTCAAATGGTCTCACCTCTCTTGTCTTTTTTCACTCTTTCTCACTTTTCAAGTTCCCTCAAGTGTCCGTCACCTTCCGTGGTGACTTTAGTGACTTGAAAAACATGTTCGGGAGCGTCATCAATCGTCCAAGGGTCAGATAGCAAACGTCAAACTAGCTCGAGATATGAGTCTTGAATAACCTTGGCACATGCTCGAGACACCGGACTGATGGAAACCGGTAATGGACCGTCGTCATCCGAGAGTGAGCCGGTCAGGATCATATCAGTGGGCCTCTTAGGAAATGTGACAATTGTGAAAAAGATGGTCAAGTGACAAAAAAATGTTGGAAACTTTTCGGTCGTGCCCCTCATTGCACTCATTGCAACAAGGATGACCATTTGAGAGAGACATGTTGGCAACTAGTGCGCTGCCCTCGGGTTGCCAATATTGCCACTTCTGATTCTTCCAGCACTTTAGCCAGTGGGCTTGATCAGTTTGTGATTTCTAAGGTGTAGTATGCTCACTTAACTCAGTCTCAGTCTTAGTCTCAGGCTTCTCAACAAGTGCTCACTCCTCCCATTGCCTCTTTTGCCAACATAAGCACCTTTATTGCTCGTCTCCCTTTTACACCTGACTGGCACAAGGTCATATTATTAGGAACAAGGTCCCAAGTACCTAATGGGTCCTTGACTCTGAAGCTACTGATCATATCTCAAATATCTCTACATTATTTACTCACATTCAGCTTATGTCCCCTACTAGCCAACTTACTTTGGACAATGGATCCACCACTCCCATTAGTGGTATTAGGGTCTATTTAGCTTATTCCCTCCTTTTGTCTTTCATCTACTTTATCTATTTCTGATTTTCCTTTTAATCTGCTATCTGTTAGTAAACTTATCAAAAACTTATATTTTTTTTTTGTTTCTTCATCGTTTTGTTGTTATTCAGGACTTGAAGACGAAGAGGATGATTGGAGAAGGATGTGAATCTGGTGGCCTCTACCACTTCCATGGGGTTTCTCCTAGATCCTCTAAAGCCTATTTCGTTGTTGCTATACCCCTTCAGATACATAACCGTTTTGGTTATCTATCTCTTTCTGTGTTGAAGAAATTATGTCGTACTCTCTCTAACTTACCTAGCTTAGATTGTGAGTCGTGTCATTTAGGAAAACACCATCGTGTGTCTTTTGTTCCCCAGCTAAACAATCGAGTCAATAGTCCTTTTGCTGTATTCATTCTGACATTTGGGGCCCCGATTGCACTATTTCAAAGTTGAAATTTTGTTATTTTGTCTTATTTGTTGATAATTTTTCTCGGATGACATGGATTTACCTTATGAAGGACCGTTTTGAATTATTACATATATTCACTTCCTTTTATGCTGAGGTGCAAACACAATTCCATGCTTCAACTTAGATTCTTCGTAGTGATAATGCAAAGAAATTCTTCTTTGCTGCACTTGATAATTTTGTGGCCAAGCGTGGTATTATCCACCAGTCCTCATGTGCTCACACTCCGCAGCAAAATGATGTTGCCGAACGGAAGATCCAACATATTGTGGAAGTGGCTCCTACATTGTTAATCGACATGAGTGTTCCCAAGGAGTTTTGGAGTGATATTTTCCGTGCTTGTTATCTCATCAACCGGATGCCTTCTTTCGTCCTTCATGGTGTGACTCCATATTTAGTTATGTTTCCGGATGGTTAGCCTTATTCCTTGCCTCTATGTATTTTTAAACTTGACCCCCGTGTGGTCAAGTGTGTCTTTCTTGGATACTCTCGGACACAAAAAGACTATAAATGTTATAGTCCCCCTCTGTGACGAATTTTTGTGAGTGCTGATGTTATTTTCTTTTGAGTCTACCCCATATTTTCGTCTGTTTCTTCCTCTTGTTAAGTGGTGTCTTCCTTTTGTACTCTCGGTCATGTACTGTCTTCCTTTACCGTTCCCTTGTTAAGTGGTGTCTCACCTCCTTCACTTGATCTGTCCACTCGCCTCTCTCGTCATGATCTACGGGTGTATTTCAGACGGACGCCTTCAGCTGCAGATTCGCGTGCTACTCTAATTGCTCCTTTGTCTCGAGGCCTTGAGCTCCCTATAACCCTTCATGGTCACGTGTCCCTATGTGGATATATAGATGCCAATTAGGCCAGTTCTCTAGATGATAAATGTTCTATTATTGAGTATTGTGTCTTTCTTGGAGACAATTTGATATCTTGAAAGAGTAAGGAGCAAATTGTTCTTGCTAGATTCAGTGCAGAATTTGAATACAGAGCTATGTCATACAATAGTTGTGAACTTATATCCCCGAAGAATCTTTTGAGAAGAACTTGGGGTTATACAATCCAGCCGCATGGAGTTAAAGTGTGACAATTAAGCTACTCTTCATATTGCCATGAACCCAGTGTTTTATGAGAGAACAAAACATATCGAAGTTGATTATTATTTTGTTAGAGAGAAGATTCAAGGAGGGGTTATCAGTACGTTGTGTTGTTAAAGGCATGCCCGAGGGGTGCGTAGGCACGAGGCACAACAGGGCGCGAGCTCAAGCACCTCAACCACCCTGAGCCTCAGGCACATACATGAGGCGCAGGTGAGGCGGGCCTAAGGCGAGTGCCTAGGCCCAAGTGCAGGTGAGGTCCAAGCAACTTAGTATAAATTCAAAAATAAAGAAATTGAAAGAGAAAAAAAACCCCTACTTGTCGGCCCTTCACTCTGGTTCTCACCATCAGCTTTTCACTCCACCATCTTCAAGGTTAGTTTTTTTCGCCTTTGCTTCTTCTCTTCCGTTCTCTGCTTCTCTTCTCTTTGTTTTTTTTTTTTTTTCGTTTCTTCTTCTTTGCTGGCTACTTCTCATCTCCTCCGTCGGTTTTTTTTTCTTCTCTTTCTTGTTTCTTCTCCTCTTCTCTTTGTTTTCTTTTTCTTTTTCTTTCTCTTTCTCTTTTTCTTTTTCTTTGCTTCTCTGCTTTTTCGCTCTGTTTTCTCTTTTCGTTGCTCCTCTTCTCTGTTTTCTCTTCTACTCTCTGTTTTCTCCTCCTCTGTTTACTCTTCAATTCTTCTTGTTGCTTCTCTTCTTTCTCTTCTTCTCTGCTTCTTATTATCTCAGACTGCTCTATTTTTTCCCTCTTCGAGAAGCTGCTTCTGTTTTTTGTTTTTTTGTTTTCTTGTTTGTTTGTTTGTTTGTTTTTTTTTTTTTTTTTTTTTTTTTTTTTTTTTTTTTTT
>JAOWBR010177840.1:0-10913 GCA_028571145.1 Dionaea muscipula
TCGCACCCCCCTGAGGATGTCCTTCACGAATCTCACGGCAGCAAGTAAGGCATAGATCATAAGAACAAAGGGGACAACTGCGGTGGAAATCAGCAATAGAGGTTTTACAATATTTGCTGCAAACATGAAACATAAGCGTCAAAACTCTCAGCAAAAAAAACCTATAATTGAAGTTTTCAGGCAAGATAATACCAGTGCATCCGCTCATCGATAGGGCATTCAATATTTTTTACTTGCAATGCTGACAGCTGAAGCCCTAATACAAGAACAGGAAAAATGAAAAGCAAATAACTCGCCCACAGTAACACTAGACCAATTTGGAGAAGGACCACATAACAAAGGCACAAAAAGATCTTTGCAACTGCAATAGCCAAAAACCTAAAACTAGCACAACTCAGAAAGCACCAAAATTTAACTGTTTTAAAAGTAATATCAATTCAAGCTCCATTAAAAGCACCCAACTCATAAATGGTGAAATTGAAGGTTCAATTATGAGGAGTCTTGTCTTTTGTAGGAGCACAAAAAAGATCATTCTTGGCGGACCCTGCTACTGAACATCAGGGATAAATGGAAGGGGTCCAAATATATTGTAGTAAAAGGGTAGTAGAAAAAAAAAGCAGTCTGCAATACAAGGTGCAAGCAAAAGCAAACTAAGGTCCATCAAACAAAAGAGCAATTGTCACAATATAAAGAGGTTGCCCAAAAAGAAGTTGCAATGAAAGAACCCTACATAATTAACAACTACATAGAATCAACTGACAGCTTGGACAGTAGTACTACCACACATTAAAGCTCTGCAGCATTGTTGGTTCGAACAACTTCCATACACACATTTTAGAGTTCAATCCATCACGTTCTTACATAATATTCAAACGTGAGCCTTCTGGGAAACAAGAGAACTCTGCTAAAGAAGTGTAACAACGCACATATATACAATTTTGAAGGTTCTTTTATTTCCTTTTGTACTTTTGAGTAATGAAGGAACATTTCTTCAATCATACTCCCAAAGAAGTAAAACTAAGATACTCAGAGATCAAGAACTAAAAAGAACGACTCTTGGGACCTCTTAACCATCAAAATGGAATAAATATACATTTCCTACATTTTTGGGCATAGAAATGCAACTAAACATACGCAATAGTGCCTTCTACATCTCTAAAGGTTTTCAGATGATCGTACGAGCCTTTTCCATGAGCAAATCAGACTCTTGTGAAAATGTAAGGGAAAGTAAAACGAGAACTAAGGGAATATGTGCATATTTCCTATAGCTTCAAACTTTGTGAGGATCCATAAGGCACCCATTGAAAGGATATCCATGGAATCTAACAACAATTGACCCTGTAGTTAAAATGATACCTTGAATAGTGGCCTCCAATTCCTTTTCCTTTAATTGTTCCTCATTTAGTAGTTCCAGAAATGGCAAGATAGCTTGCAGTAGGAACAAATTGAGCCGAATTTGATCGTCTTCACTGATATTTAGTGTATCTGCCTGTTCTTCCAGCTTCTGCAAGAGAAGTAAAAAGCTATGAGATCAAATATACATAAAATAGCATGCAAACAAGTGAGGAAGACAGAAATTGTACAGAAAAAAGTCTCCAAAAAATGAACCTTTTTAAGGCGATCGAATTCCATACGCATGCATGACTTGCAATTGCAATTATAACAACAGACTGGGCATGCCTCAGCTATCGCTTCCTCTGACAAATCAGGGTACCTATGGGGTTTTGCTTAATCGTTAGTAATCACAAGCAAGAACAAGAGATGTCTGGCGAGAACAGTTGATTTAAGTTAACGGACTACCAACTAGCTGAATAGAAATCAAGAACACCTCAAATGACGGAACAGTCATGTCAAAGAATTGAAAATGAGCATGTGGAGTGCAACTTAAATGCAGCTCCAACCAAATAATAGATGCAGCTTCATTTATTTTCCAACATGATCGTCCACATATGCCTGCCCATGATGAAAACTTGTGATGAAAATAATAGATGCTTTCATCAAACAAGCACAATAAAATAGACACATGACACGGAGACAAACAATGTAGCCTAAAGCAGGATAAAGGCATGTCAAGCGCATTATTTTCTCAGCCACAATGGCCACCACTGATAGAACATTATAGTCTTAAGACAGTGGAGGAACTATTAGATGAACTAATAGAGGTCGTGTAAGTGCGATTGAACTAAAATCAGCTTGGTTTCACACATACACCACTAATAGCTCACTCACAAACTCACGTTTTTGTTGAAGGGTCAGAGACTTGGAGATGAACTTTAAACAGCAAAATTTAAAAACTCGCATTGAATGGCAAACATAACCTCCGTAAGTTGGAGAAAACATACCATTTTGTTATGCAGGGGATACAGTATCGTTTTGTTATACACTTGGTGCAACGCACGACTCGGCCCTTGTCATTTCTCTGGCATTGATGGCACATATTGGACAGCGATTCGAGTATATTTCCCTGTGGCAATCAAAAACATTAGAAACAAGAGCACAAACTTAATTGCCACAAAAAAAATTGAAAAGAGCAATATCAAATGCCCTAGTAGCTCATCATTACCTTATTGTCTTTAATAAACAGAATCTTGGAACGAGGTTGCTCATGGATCTTCCCTTTGCTTGTCTCATTGATGCCATCGCCAGGAACCACATCAGCTCCAGTCAGAGATCCATCACTCGCATCCACTGAAATTTTTCCAATTTTTCTGCCCCTCGACCTCTTTTGTCTGCCATCTGCAGCATCACAGCCTTGCTTATGCGACTCATCAACATCATGATCAACTTCGCCGAGTTTATGCTTTCTCTTAGGACGACCCTTTCTCTTCGGTGAACCCTTTATCACTTCCCCTGCTTTCTCTTGCGAGCCCATTTGTTTCCCCTTCAGCATTCTTGGAACCAGCAGCGGAGGCAAGAGGGTCTAATTGCAGAAAGAGAGAAATGGGTTTTTCGAAAAAGTCCCGCCAAAGTTCGAATTGGATGGAGCTAAGGAAGAGGAGAGGGGGGAAGGGATTGTGATGGAGGTGGAGATGGAGATGGAGATAACTGTTCGTGAATGAAGGACTGGAAGGGGGTAAAGATTCTCGGAATTTGGGGTAACCAGGTTTTGGGTTGCCCTCTATCCCGACGTCGTCTGTCGGTTTGACGAGGGTGGTTTTGCTGTTTTCATCACAAAAAATGACTGGGATACAACCAAAAAATGATTGTTTTTTGATTGTGCGAAATCACAGTCGTGGTATTTTTTTGGATTATAAATAAATATTTGATAATTAAGTTCAAAAATAAAATATATGATGTAAATGATTATTGTGCAATTATTATATATGATTTATTGTGTGTGTATCATAATTCTTTCATCACTTTTTTTTTATACTACAAAAAAATATTTTTATTTTTAACAAACCAATTATTTGTATGGATATGCGCGCTATTTTTTTTTTTTTTTTTTGAAACCGCGATATACTACGTTTTTTATAGGTAAAAATGATTGTATCATAAAAAAAACGATAATATATTATTAAATTTGGTGAAAATGATTGTATATTACTATTTTTATTTTAATAAAATAATAATATACCATCGTAAAAAAAACCAAAAAAATTGATAAAATTCAAACACAGCTCTATTAAGTTGTTTTCTTCTATCAAAATTATTAAACCTTATAAACTACCAATGAGAAATACATTTGCGTACCATAAAAATAATGGAAATTGTCCGGTAAATAACTATATTTAATAAATATATATTCACTTATAAATTAAATCCAAAAAAAATATTAACAGTAAATTATTTTTATTTTCTGTTTTTCTACCATTATTTCTACATTTTCTTTCGTACTCCTCACTCCATTTTTCTTCTCTTTTTCCACTCCTCCCAGTCTCACCCCTATCCTTTTGATATTTATATCTTGAAACAAAATCCAAACAAAATGTGTAACAATTCATCTTTATGTCTAACAAAATCCAAAAAAATCATGTAATATAATATAGATAGAAAATACGAAAATCAACCACACAAATGCATCCTCAATAAGATATCTCATAAACCAGCACGTCTACTGTAAGATCGACGGATAGCACTCTGAAATGGGCAGACAAGATTAAGTGGACCAAACTCTGAAGACTAAGGTTGACAATTCACAACTCCCATGAACTAAGTTTAATCTGCTATAAATACCCCCATATCCAATACAAACTTTTATTTTTTGATAAGTGCGTCTAGTGCACGACTTATCTTCAACTTAAGGGGAATCCCGGTGATCATTTCAGAACGCTTATGATAGTTCACTATATATACAGGTCACATCAGGATTACATTGAAGCGAAGTGATCAAGACTATTCATGCGATATTCTTGTTTTTTACAAACAGATCTCAAGAAATAAAAAAAAAAACATACAAAATATACACACATTCATTATAGAATGAAAAAGATATAATTTCAGGAAGTTCATATTGGACAAACTACCCTACACCAAGAGAATAGATTATCCAACATTCTGATAAAGAAAAACAAGGACTCATCCAGTTTCTGTTCTATAGCTTCTGTGAAAGAATAGCACTAACAGAGTTCTGGATTTCAGTGACCAGGCGGGATCAAATCCAGCAACACCCGGACAACCCCTTTCCTTCCTTATGTTGGATATAATGCCGGATAAGGGAAGAAGATGGAGAACATTTGCATTTCACATGAAAAGAAGTACTGGGCTCGATGAGACGTGTGAACAAATACAAGCACTGTCTAGGTGAAGAGTTAAACAAGAGGAATTTATTTGGAGGAGATAAGACAACAGTACAGAACAAGATTACAAAAACAGGCTCAACAAGTTACAAGTCATCATTGAGCAGGAAGCCAGTAGCTTTGCTCAAGCTTCTGGCACCGCCTTCTGGTTGTGTTCCTGGTCCGAGACCTCGCCCGCATCAGGTGATTTCTTGATGCTGTAATCAGAAATCACCTCCCAGTTTCACCTCCACATCCATTCCTCTACTTCCCCCAATTCCTCCACCCTCTAGATTGTCTGCCCTGTCTTCCAATTTAACCGTTTCTTTTTGTTTGGGATCCTCAGCATTCTGGTCGTGTTCCTGGTCTGAGACCTCGCCTGCATCGGGTGCTTTCTTGATGCTGTAATCAGAAACCACCACCCCTTTCACCTCCACATCCATTCCTCTGCTTTCCCCAATTCCTCCACCCTCTAGGTTGTCTGCCTTGTCTTCAAATTTAACCTTTTCTTTCTGTTTGGGGTCCTCAGCATTCTGGTTGTGTTCCTGGTCCGAGACCTTGCCCGCATCAGGTGATTTCTTGATGCTGTAATCAGAAATCACCTCCCCTTTCACCTCCACATCCATTCCTCTGCTTTCCCCAATTCCTCCACCCTCTACCTTGTCAGCATTGTCTTCCAATTTAACCTTTTCTTTTTGCCTGGGATCCTCAGAACTTTCTGCAACATCATTCCTTCTCTTTCTTCCTCTCCCTTGTTTAGCACTTTGATGTCCCGACTTTCTTATATACGTTATCAGCTTTTCAGGTTCCTTGGGTTCCTCAGTATCAGAATCTTTAGCATCCTTAGAACTTCCGGCAACAGGATCCACCATCTCTCTCTTGCTTCCTTTTCGCTGCTTATCCTTTTGACCTCCCGTCTTTCTGCCTCTTCTTTTTTGCTTTTCTCCTCCTTCAAGATCTTCCTCATTGACAACCCCAGAAGGCACACTGCACGGAAAACATCTAGTCAAGAAAACTCTTTAAATTTATGCATGCAAACCACCAGGATGTAATCTGCAATTTGGAGTTCAATGCATTGGACATCATGAAGTAGGTGATTCCAAATGTATTCAGTTTCAGAGGACAGGGTGGTCAATTTTCAGCACATAAGCATCATGATGTTCAGGACTAACCCTGTAAAGCGCCCGAGATCACAGAGAGCTGTCTTCACGGCATGAAGCATCATTTTCTTTATCTGAGTTGGAAAAGGTAACCACGGTAACTGGAGTGAATAAAACGAGTTTCATGATGCCTTACAATTCTTAAATAGCACTTCAACCAAAACTACGTAACATGAGCATATTGGCAGGAATCATGCAAAGCTTTCCAAAAGAAATGTCCCCTGCAAAAATATTAGATGAACCAACACCCAACCCTACTGGCATTTATATAGGAAAAATTCTCATCAACAAAACCATTCAAAAAGATATCTCCAGCGTCCTCCACCCTGAGCTTCATCAGCTAAAGGGAAACAAAAATATAGTTTCCGAAGATAAGAATACCTCTAATTTGTCCTCCTTAGCCCGATGGTTTTCAGGCAACACACGGAACTCCTCTGTCAACCGAATGCACTCTCCAACATTTTCAGGAGAAACAAAGTCAAGAGCAACCTTGATGCATGACTGTTGATTAAAGGATGAAGCATCAGTAAGTAATATAATAAAAGGATGTCTCATAAAGGATAAGAGCAGGAGAAACATGTTGGGAACAGTGACACTGGCACAACAGTGTTTCAGTTCATCAACTACTTTAGATCATGTGCAGGTCATCAGCTTCACAAGAATCATGTACTCCCACTGCAATTAGGATCAAGGATTGCTCATTGGTCGAATATAACCCCAGGTGAAGCACTTGGTTCTTGTAACCCAGATCTATGATCCTTAAAATAGAACAAAGAATTTGCAAAAGAGTTCCACAATTCCAAGGCAATCTGCAAAATGCTACTTAGGAGCACTTTGTTGCACAATTGGTAAAGTCAAACACCCATGACTAGGCTTTTCTGAGTCAATGGAGAACCAAATAGCACACATAATATAGCAGGGGGCATTAGAAAACATCACCTTCAAATTACGAACTTGATGAGGACAGCCAGCAGGGATGAAGACTGCTTCTCCCAGCTTTTGCACAAATGTCCATGGCATGATTCCTAAGCAAGAATTCATTGTAGATGAGACAACCAGCCTAAGGCCAAATTCATGACCAATAACAAACTCACCATACTCCGCCTTGAGCTTCCTTTTATGATCTTCTGTCAAGTAGAACGTTTGATCATGAATTGGATGGACAACCTGTAAAACACAGCAAAAGATACACGAGTAGGTACCATCATGAAAGAAAACCAAGGAGTTCTCAGGGAATAACAAGGGTAAAGAAAAGACCCCAAAATGAACTGATAAGCTGAAAATGAAAGAACAAACAGAGAACCGTATGGAGCTTCATTTGTAGATACTTCCCACGACTATCAAACAGAAGAATTCTTACTCGTTAATTCACAAAGAAGCGAACAGAGATATTCTCACTGGAAATTAGTAACAGTTGAATCTTTGATGGAAAGAAACTTCAAAAAATCTTGTTTGCATTTTGTTGGTGAGTCATATCCATGGTTAAACAGAAGTGTGATAAAATGATGTGATTCCTGTACATTAACTGGAAAGGGCTGTACAAGATGGGTAGGGCACAAAGCTATTAATAATAGGTAGCTGTAGAATTAACTGCCAATCAGAAGTAGATGGAAGACATTCTAATTATATCATCTTTCAAAAAACCAACTCTACCGAAAGCTCAAACTTATGATAAGAGGTCCAAAAAATGATTTTATACATTAATACGCTCCCTCACATGAAAGCTCACCGGGGGTAACAAACACGTCCACACAAGCAAACCAATAACGACGACAAAATCCACACACACAAAAAAAAAAAAAAAAACAAACAAACAAACAAACAAACAACGACAATGACGACAATGACAACTGAGGATAACAAGATTCTAACTCGTGACCACTAGGCCAAACTAGGTCCAATTTCACGCCAACTAACCAACTCTATCAAAATGTCAAATTTATAGTAAGAGGCTCAGAAAATAGTTTTATACTTTTAACATGATCCATCTCACATTTGTGAAACCTACTGAGTCGACATCTTTTTTAGTTTAACGTACTATGAGGATTGTAAAAAACAAAAATCCAACAGCTATGCAAGTCCTGCTGAAATGAAGACAGGAGCAACATGAAACTCATTGAAACAGATCATATAACAAAATTACCGAAACAGCTATCTCACTACCTGCTGAAGAAGAGAACAATGGATGTGCCTGAACTCTCCACAGTGCTTTTTCAGATATTTTTTCAGCAACGGAACATCTTGTCTCCTGAAGATGTCCCAAAGAGCACCGCCCTCGGTAAATCCTGGGACTGCCATTCCCTTCTCTGTCAAAGCCAGAGATTGAAAAACAGCAAAGCATTCATCCCGCTGCACATCGACTGCATCATCCATCAAATTTATACCATTATTACTACCCTGATGTCCCCCCGCAACCTCATCAGCTTGATACAGTGTGGTCTGCAGACTTACTGTTTGAAGTATCTTTTGCAGTTTCAGAGAAAGAAACGGTGGCCAAAACTTCACCTGTAAAACAAGCGGCATTCTCATTACTCGCAGTCATACCATATATTTCTCTCTGGTCTTGTGCGAGGTGATGCTTTTTAATCTTGTCAATATGCTTAAGCTGTTCAGGAAAGAGCTTTGTCTCTGCAGTATGTGTCAAAATATTAACCTGCATATGAGTTCAGAAATCAGACAACTACAGGGGGAGCACACATAAATCAAGCAAAACAATGTTACGTCAAAGTGCAGGAAACCATAAAAGGAGATGTTAGATGTAAAACACAAACAAGCAATGCTCATAAACTCAACCTCAACCAATAAACTTGTTCGGGCAAATCTTTTGACCCGAACTCCATCACCATCCCTTGGTGTTTGCTTCACACATAGAGAACAGCAAAGGTCCCTTACACATGTACTGGTCATATGAATGTTAGGCCGTATTTCTCATGCTCTTGATCGTTTATCTCCTGATAATTTCCGCTCCTCTCATACTTCACGCTTTCTTTTTTCTCTCATCAGTTTCTTTAAAATTTCACATCGTATCAGAGCCTTCATCTACGACTTCTTCCTCTTCCTCCACCAACACCACCTTTGCATCTTCTCTCACTTCCAATCAAGATTCAGTCTTGATTCCTTCTTCTCACTCCGGATCTTCACATTTTGTTCCAGTTGTTTCAAGCTATAATTTCCCTGTCAAGCTTGATTCTGGAAACTACTTGCTGGGGAGATGCAATTTGAGAATGTGATTATTGCCAATGGTCTTAGGGGGGGGGGGGATTCAATCGATGTCCTCCAAGATTTATAATTCAAGAAGAGTTCTCGGTTCCTAATCTTTCATTCCACTTGCGGCAAAGGCAAGAGCCGCAAGACATACTTCTCCCTTCTTGGATGTATTCTTCTCTTTTTGAAAGTGTGATGATGCAAATCATCAATCACAAGACCTCCTTTGATGCCTCAAAAGCTCTTGAAACTGTATACTCAGCCATGAACCATGCTCATGTGATGCAACTCCAGTTAGAGCTTCATACATCTCACAAAGGATCCAAGAACATGTCCGAATATCTTCTTGGAATCAAACAATATGTTGACACTTGACAGCCTCAATGCCATCAATGAGTGTGTCACAAATAAGGAGCATGTTATGCACATTCTCAGTGGCAGAGGATCAGATTCTCTTTTGTTTGTTGAGTGTGTAGTCAAGATCCAAGCCAGTAACGCTTGAAGAACTTCATAGCCTTCTCTTGGCCCATGAAAATAGGATCGATAGGGTTTACTCTGTCCAAGAGGCCTCTATTATGGTGGTCAACTTCAATACTAACCAGTTCAACAACAAGATCACACGACAGATACAAAAACGTTCCAACCCAAATTACAATTGGAGCTCTCAATCAACCACAACAGGCCATTAGAATTCAAATCAGAATTCTCAAAATCTGCAGAACAAGATCAATGGAGGCAAAACCTTCAAATCAAACTCGGCCAAAGTGTCCACTTTGTGGAAAATTAAGACACATTGCTATCAATTGATTCCACAGATCTGATCTTATGAATTACAAACCAACGAATAAAAATACCAATGCCAAAATGACAGCCTTGATAGCAACACCAGAGAACATCTCAGATCAGCAATGGTTTCTTGACTAGGGAGCTACTCATCATGTGACTACTTCAACAGAAAACCTCACTAACAGTAACCCCTTCTTCAACAATGACAAAAAAGCTGTTGGTAATGGTAATAAGCTCTCAATCTCTCATATTGGCCAATCTATAATTTGTCAATCTAGTCATAAAACTCTTGTTAGTGCTACGTGGTAATAAGCTCTAGTTAGTGGCAATAAACTTTAAAAAATGTGTTATGTGTGCCTAAAATTACTTCAAATCTTGTTAGTGTCAGACATTGCAAAGACAATAATCAGTCTGGAATTTCACCCTAATCTTTTTCTTGTGAAGGATGTCAATATGAAGAGGAAGAGGGTAATTCTTCAAGGCAAGGTTGAGCATGGTCTCTACACTTTAGACAAGATAAGTCCACTTCTCAAGAGAAAGCCTTAGTTTCTGATGATTTTGAAAATAAATGTAGCACTGCCGAGTGTTTTAAAAGACGCAAGGCGCACCGAGACGCACAGGAGTCGTGTAGCCTAGGCACAAGGCGTAAGCGCACTCCTGATCGAAGCTAAACGTAAAAAAAACCCCAAAAATTCTAATAATAAACATGAACATTGAACAATAATTAAAAATAAAAAAAAAATAAGTTTCTAATTGTCTAATGAAGTAAAAAAAATAATACAATAATAACATAACGTAATACAAATAAAATCTAAGTAAATAATAAAACTAAAAAATGATGTGTGAAATCTAAAACAATTAAAGCCTTCAACCATCACTCGTCAGGAAATGAAAAAAGATAATCAACACTCAATTCAACATCTTCTATTACTCTCCTTGTACGATAAGGAAGTTCCAATGCTCCACTTGCTCTAACAACAGTTTCCCAAATCAAAGAATCATCTTCAAACACTAAATCATTCTCATCGTCATCGTCATCGTCATC
>JAOWBR010177861.1:0-10909 GCA_028571145.1 Dionaea muscipula
AAGAGGAAACATCATAAAGACTAAGTTGGTATCCAGTTACCAATCCGAAGTCTGCACAATTCCAATATCTCACCCCCTTCGATGATTTATTAAAACGAAGAAGCATAAATGTATACTATCTCCCCCCAACCCCCCTCACACTAAAGTCCTGCTCGTCCTCGAGCAAGGTTCAAAGTGAAATACCAGGAAAAGGAGAAATGGAAGCGACACAGTTACCCGAATTAGAGAAACAAGTGCCTTCAAGAGGAGACTTTACCGCTGACAAAGGATCTCTGCATTTATTAAGAGAGGAGAACAGCTGTTGGAGAGAAAGGTAGTTGGTAATTAATGAGGATAATAAATGTAATGCCAATATAAAAGGAGTAGGAAAGAACGATGAGGAATCCCAACAACTAGCAAGTCACTGAAGGAAACTATGGATCCTTATCGTATGGCCGGCGTGATGCGGCTACGAGATCCTCAACCAAACAGATTAGTAGAAGCAATAAATATTCTAACCATAGCTGATTTGAATGATATTAACGTTGTGTTCCCTTACCCTCCAGAGTACGAGTATGCTCTTCCATCACGGACCCAAACGGCTGCCAATACCGAAGCACAAAATACACTAGCCATCCACCTCGATCACTTTAAAAATGGTCTTAGGTTCCCAATGCATCCATTCTTTGTAGCAATCTTCCAGGCCTATAGAATTCTCTCAGTCCAGCTCACCCCGGAATCCATAGCCTATATCGTGAGCTTCATCATCCGAAGTGCTTGGTTCGATATGCCTCCCTCCCTGGTAACCTTTAATGTATGCTGTGATCTGATTCGAGAACCAGGTAGAACCGGATACTATAAGTTCGTGTTGCAAGAGGGATGCAAATTGGTGACTTCCGTGGAGAGCTCGAAGCTATGGAAACAGAAGTTCATCCTGGTGGAAGGTGGGGTGCTCCCGATCAGTATTACTCTCAGAACACTCTGGAGGTCGCCGACGATTCCGGATGGGGATCCCACCTTAAGAGAGCTAGCCTTTATTCATCATTTACGAGCAGCAGAAAGGCCTACACCACATCTGCATAATGTTATCAGGATGGAAAATATTGAGCTCTGGGACATAGCAACACTTCTACAACCTCGTAAGTAGCATATAAAACTGCACTGTTGTGGAGCCGAAGATTAACCACTAGTGTGTTGATGCAGGTTTCATAACCAGTGATCAAGAGGCACTCTATGAACCTGCTGCGCTGGGTTGGAGATTAGTGCATGCTGAAGATGACACCAGTGAGGGCAGTAGGGGCATAGAGGATGAAGGACATGAATGTAGTGAAGAAGAAGAGGAGAATGGATATGTGACTGATTCCGATGACTGAAGGCCTCTTCTCCAGATTGAGGAAGTTAGATCTGGTGCAGAACACTCGTATCGTATTATCCTGCTATAATGGTCTCCTGTCTGTGATGAATAAAAATGAGATTATCCAAATATTAGCATCAGTAATCTGAGATAAACCGAATTATAAATCGCATAGTAATCAATGTTGAAATGTGAACGTGTAACCCGAAATCGGTATCTCGGGTAGCCCCTCCCTCTTCAGTTCACCCCTGTCAGAAAAAAGATATTATCATTAATGTGAAGATTGAGAGAATCAGCAATTAAATCAATAATAAATGAAATACGAGAGGGGGAGAATCTTCCCTGACAGGTAGTGAGGATGGGAAGATAAACAACCATAAATGGAAACCCATAGTTAATTACCGAACGGCCATTCAACTACCCACATTAATTGCTGCACATTTCTCTATAAGAACAACCCTCCAATGCGGGAATCAATGTATTGAAAATAAATTCTACAAACTAGAAACCATCCTTCACGCTTACAACCATAGACGACAGTATGAAAGGGTATGGACAAGCCCTGATCAAGAAAATTCCTGGTCGGCAACTGATGAAGATCAGCGAGGCCACTAGTATCCTTGATGTGCACGACCTTTTTAATATTCATGTGGCTTTCCCTCGAGCTCCCGGAGTAGACTATCATCTCCCCAAACCTTAAGAAACTGCTTTACAGTTCAATAAAGCAGATGCGGTAGCTGTTCATGTGGTGTATCTTACCAATGGTCTGAGGTTTCCCCTCCATCCCTTCATAGCCAGAATTTTGAATGTGTACAAGCTCATCCCTGCTCAATTAACTCCTGAATCAATTGAGTACATCGTTAGTTTTATCATACAAAGTCGGGAACGAGGTGTGTCTCCCTCGCTTCCAGTTTTTGTAACCTGCTTTGAACTAGAGCCGGAGCCGTATGAGTGGGGATTTCATCGGTTCAAGCCTCGACTCGGCCATCAAGTATGTAGGATTCAAAGGGAACCAGTGATCTGGCGAAGGAAATTTATATTGGTGACAGGAAGGGCGTGGAATATCAACATTCACCCAGGTACTCCAACGCAAATCCCGGATTGGTTGGATGATCTTCATCGGTTTGGCAGGCTGCCAGGAAACCACGTGATTCCCCGTGGCAAGAAAAAGAAATTCAGGAAAGATTTTCAATAAGCCGTCCTGTAATACCAAGGTTTAAAGATGTTGTTTCCTTGGAAAAATTAGAACAGTTCGGAATTTCAACAACCCTCCACCCTAGTAAGTGATAATGTTGTAATTTCCATTCAGAATAGTAAATCGAATCATAACGCTCTATGCAATGATGCAGAATTCCTCTGGAAGAGTTTGATAGGCTTATATGGTGGAACGTGGAAGTCAAAGGAGACCAATAACCCGACTGTGGTGATCGAAATAGCAGACTCCAAGGACGACTGAAGAAGCAGAAGACCATTCCCCTCCCCCCTCTTTTGAAATCAAACTGAAAGTGTAACTCTTTTGATGGTCAGTTAGGAGCATTGGGATGAATGTGATGTAGCATTTTCATTGATCTTAAATGAATTTCCCTTTCACATTGAGTTCCCGACATGACAAGCAAAATTCCACAAGCGTAACTGCAACAGCTCCATTACGAAATAACTGTAACCCAAATTGGGAAAGGAAATACCGACATGGAACTTCTCCCTTCATACTAAGCCGCACTAAAGTCCAAAAATGGGCTTTTTAATCCATCACAACAGGATCAAAAATAGAAAAGTGGGCTGGACCAAGGTAAAAACGTGGGGCCCAATATCAAAGAATATATATAATCGGAGACTGAAAAGGCGGATCCTCATTAGAATTCGTGAAATCCAAATTAAAACTTTCCGGATCTATTCACCATCAAACATATGTAATTCGAAAACCCTAAACCTCAGAAAGCACAACTAGCTCTATTGATCATAGTGTCGATTCAAGAACACGAACCAGTCAAGAGTAGCTAATTGAAAACAGGTACCACTTCTTCTTCTGAAAAACCCTCTTTGTTCTTGTTCTTCATTCACTTGGGCTCAGGGACTCGAGCTCAGATATGGCCACTGATAATCGCCCGAGAAAAGCTTTAAACACAAAATTGGTGGGAAATGATGGGAAGATCAGAGAAGTGTTCGGGGTGCTAACCATTGCTGACTTGGAGGATATGCGACTTGCATTCCCGTGCCCTTCTAGGTACCCAATGTACTTGCCAAATCCCAACCAATCGACGTTAGATTTTCCGAATGACAAGACACTGGCAATTCATTTCGACCATCTCCAGCATGGCCTAAGAGTGTCTTTTCATCCATTCTTCGTGGATGTCATGAAAGCATACAATTTGGTGCCAGCTCAACTACATCCGAACTCAATTTCGTTGATCAATGCATTTCTAATATTTTGTTATGCCGAAATCACTGTTGAAATTATGGCACAAGCTTGTAAGTTTGACTATCTCTCTTCAGGGTTGTTCATATTGGACATTCAAGGAAAATGAGGGTTATAAGATTTTTGTCGGAAGGGAGAGTATGTGCTGGAAATACAAGTACATGATGATATCCAGTCCGATAGAGTGGTCATTCCCAACACGTCGGTTTTCCTTAGTCCCAACCACAACGCCGTTTGAGAGAAAACCTCTATTCACCGATTCAGAGCTAAGGTTTCTGGAAACCTTTAGTAGCAACAGGATTCCCTTGCCGAAACACTATAAGATAGTGACACCTTATGCTCTTGAGCTTTGTGGCATTGCAACCGTGCCTCACCACCATAGGTTTTCCATGATCAAAAGAAGTCAAGTATAAGAATCAAAATTTGTACTAACTTTGAGATGTCTTTTGATTTGATGCATGTGGGATGTATCGGCAACTGGTAAATGAGCTGTTAGGCTCTACCAAGAAAGAAATAGAGCATGCAATCAAAAGTCTAGAAACACCCTCTCCAATTCAGGCTTCAACTCAAGGTGAGGGATCTTCGACACAAGTAATTCTAGCTCTGGAAGCACCAGATGAAGGTCAAGGTGCAGGAGAAACTTTAGTTGATCCGACAATCAATCAAATGGTAGATGATATTTTGGCAGAGAGTTGTGCGTCAACTCCCGAGTCAGGAGGTGGAAATGTCGATGCTCCAGTGGTTGATCTGCCCACGATTCAAGAAGAAGAGAAGGAGTGGAGACTGAGACTCTGAGGCAAGCAATCTGGAAGTAGAAGAGAAAGAAACTGGTTGCACAGCATTCAGGGTCACCTATCACGTTGATACTGACTCCAACAAGCTAAGGAATAACTAAGCATCCTCTGATAACTGGGGAGGAGATGCCTATTGAAAGAGTGTTGCTAATAGTGCCTTATGTGGAACCTCAGCTCGAACAAGAGGTAAGAGAAAAATGAACAAAGCAAGGAAAAATGTCACAGACTGGAGCATAACCCATCAAGAAGATAGTGAAGGAGAAAGGGATAACAATTAGAGAACTGCAAGAGCAACAACATAAGAAGATCAAGCCGGCACCAGCTACTACAGAAGAACTTGCCATCAAAAGGAAGAAGATTGCTCAAGGAAAGAAATCAACCATTAATCAAGAAGCTCCACCCACAACCCGAAGTCAAACTTAACGACAGATAGCGTCTGAAAAAGAAGCTGAGCCAATTAAGAGATAGAGAAGGAACCAAGTGGTGAAAGATGAATCCGGTTCTAAAGAGCAAACAAATCAACTTCCTGAAGGAACTCGAGAACAACCGGGCAAAGTAATGCAGACATCCGGAACTGATGATACCAGCTCAGGGAGGACCTTACCGAAGGGCACCCTTATCCCAAATTGGCGATTCATGGATTGGGACAAAGTTTTATCAGACAAAACTAAAGGGACGAAAGGGAGCATGAGCCATGCCACACTTTGTGCCGAATATGTGCAAGGACTACGATCGAAAGGAGACATTGATCAGATGATGGAAATGTCATATCGGTAACACATGGCGATGATGGCAACTCATGCTGCAAAGGTAATATTCTGTTTTGTTTGCTGCCTTAGTCCAAGTTGGAGCTGAAAGTTGACTGCAGCAACTAACAAATTTTTTTCGGTTATCAGTTGTCGGTTCTCACTGGAGGGTGGTTGGACAAATTGGAAAAGCTAGAAGGCAAGGATGTCCGGATTAAAGAGTTGAAGAAAAAGGTAAGGATATTCCAAACATGGTCCTTTGAATTAGGATCTTTCTTTCAAGCAGATTCCCGACTTCATGTGATTCCTTATTGTGCAGAATTCTCGGCTGGTAGAAGTGGTGAGGTCGTGGAAGAAAGAGAGAGAAGATTGGAAAAAGTTGAAGGAAGAACATGCAAGCTTGAAGAAGGAGATGAAAGAGAAGTTAGAGAAATAGGTGGCAGAAAAGAAAGAGTTGGAGGCGATGGTTGTTGAATTAAGAGGAGTAGTAACCGAACAAGAGAAAACGAAATTGGTTGTGACTGAGCAAGAGAAGAAGATGAAAGAGATGGAGGCAGAGGTGGATAGAGTTCAGAGAAGGCATGTGGAAGTGCTTACCGAAAGGGATCAGGCTAGACTTGACAAGCGGCAAGCAATAGCTGACTTAGGTGATAAGAAAGATAAGAATATAAAGCTAAGGTAAGATCTCAAAACATTGCAAGAGGCTCATGAAAAGTTGAAGTTGGAATATGATGCCAAGGTTGATGAAAAATTTGAAGTGAGTCAAGAGTTGATAAGGACTAAACAAAAATTTCAATGGTCCGAAGATGATATGCGAACTCATAAAGCGGGCTGTGAAACTGAGATTGCAAGGTTGCAAGAGTTGAATGCCTCGGCCAATGAGAAGCTGCAGAGAACAATCCCAGTTTAACAGTCTTTCACAACTTGTGCATTGGATGGATGAGAAAAAGAAGATATTGACGAAAGTACGCCTGGCTCAAATAGCAAGAATTCGACAACTTACAATCCATGATTTTGTGTTATCTGAGGAGTTCCTTCATGTTACCGCACCCTTGGCTGTCCCTTTTTGTCGTGATGGCTTCAAGATATGCCAAGTTCAGGCAAAGAAAACACTAACTGAGATGGGGCAGAGCTCGGATTGGGTGGATAATCTGGTGTTAGATCCCGAGGTTAATTATCAACATGAACCAGATGTCACACCTTAAGCCAATTAAAGAAGTGACAACATGGAATGATGAGTTGGGCCCTGATGATCCTTTAGAGTATATGCAGAAGTGGAGAGGAGGTACAAACATTGTTCAACTGGGATCAAGCCTCCTTCTCTGGACAAGCAGCTGATTCAGAAATCCCACTTTCCACAGATCCAAATGTAACTGCTGAAGTTCAGTCCTCCGAAGAGGCAGAGAAGGAATCAATGCCAAATTTGTGGGTTGAAGCTCAAGCAAGAGAAAATATAAGATTGTTGGCACCAGCTCTCAATGCTCACACAGAATCAGCTCTACAAGCTTTAACTGATCAGGCTGGAATTCAATTGTCGGCCTCCACAACTGGTACTGAGAAGAATGATTGTCAGGAGGATCCGAACAAAGAGATACAAGCTGGTCAAGATTCTTCTCTTCCTGCCTTTATAGCCACGGATAGTAGCATTCCTTCTTCTGTTGATGTTCAAACTGTTAATCCTTAGTGAATTCAAGCATGTTCTGCATATTGTTGTCATCCTTGGTCGGTATATTCAATTTAACCGCCATGACACATCAATTTAGTCATCCATTAGGATTATAAGATAACCAAGTAAAATATGCTAAGAACTAAAAAGGGAAATGAAAACATAAAAAATGAATGTATAATACACTTGGGTTACCTTCCAAGAAGGGCATGTGTTTAGAGTCGGTATGCCCGACTTCAGGTCTGCCTCAATCGCAGTAAAGTTTCCCGACATCGATGTCGGGATCTCGTGGGGCACCTTCATGATAAATCTTCAATGTTTGTCCATTAACTTAAAACCGCTCGTCAGATTTAGGATCCTTGAGTTCAACAGCTCCCCAAGGAAAAACTTCAGCAACAATATATGGGCCACTCCATCGGGACTTAAGTTTTCCCGGAAAAAGCTTCAGTCGAGAACTAAATAGTAGGAGACGTTGACCAACTTCAAAGGTTTTTCTCAAAATCCGAGCATCGTGCCAAGATTTCATCTTCCCCAGGATCAAATTTGCATTCTCATAGGCATCATGCCTAATTTCTTCAAGTTCAGATAATTGCAACTTTTGGTGTTTCCCGGCTTGGTCAATCTCAAAGTTACACTCCTTAACAACCCAATAAGTTTCATGTTCAACTTCCACCGGTAGGTGATAAGATTTTCCATAAACTAACCGGAATGGTGACATCCCGAGGCCCGTTTGGTAAGCCGTTCGGTAAGCCCATAGAGCATCATCAAGTCGAGTGCGCCAATCCTTTCTATTCGGATTTATTGTTTTTTCGAGAATCTACTTGATCTCTCTCTATTTGACACTTCATCCATACCATTAGTTTGAGGATGATATATAGTAGACAATCTATGGTGACCCCATACTTTTTAAGAAATGCCGACACAGTATTGTTGTAAAAGTGAGTTCCCTGATCACTTAGCAAAGCTCTCGGGATCCCGAATCTAGAGAAGATGTTGTGCTGAATGAACTTACTAACCTCCCTGGCATCATCAGTCTTCGTCGCCTTAGACTCAATCCATTTGGATACATAATCGACGGCCAAGAGGATGTAAGTTTAGCCGAAGGACACCGGAAAGGGTCCCATGAAATCCATTCCCCAAAGGTAAAAAATCTCACATACTGGAATGGATGTCATTGACATCTCATCTCTTTTTAATACATTTCTAGTTCTCTAACATCGATCACAATTCTTGAAGAAAGCAAATGCGTCTTTAAACAATGAAGGCCAAAAGAATTCAACCTCAAATACCTTTCTGGCAGTTTTATCCGAACCGAAATGTCCTCCACATGCATAAGAATGAGAAAACTCTTAGATTCTTTTGATTTCATGGTCTAGAACACATCTTCTAATCACTTGATCCGCTCCAATCTTCTTAAGATAGGGAGAGTCCCACAAATAAAACTGTGATTCTCTCTGAATCTTCATTCTTTGGGATTTGCTCTGTCCGATTGAAAATTCCCTTGTGACCAATAAATTAACTATATCGGCAAACCATGGTTCGACAATTTGTACAACAAGAATTTGCTCATTAGGAAAACTATCTCGGATCTCTGCTGCTTCATTGTGATGCACTAATCTGCTGAGATGATCAGCTATCAAGTTGGCTTTCCCATATTTATCCCTGATTTTGAGGTCAGACTCCTATAGAAGCAATGTCCACCGAATGAGCCTAGGCTTTGATTCTTTCTTTGAAAGGAGATGTCTAAACGCAGGGTGATCTGAGAAAACAATCACTTTTGTTCCTAAAAGGTAAGATCAGAATTTTTCTGGAGTAAAAACAATGGCTAATAGCTCTTTCTCGGTCCCAGTGTAATTCATCTGGGCTGCATCCAACGTCTTGCTAGCATAGTAGATCACAAAAGTTGCTCCTTCCTCTCTCTGTCCCAACACCGCTCCGACCGCAAAATCACTTGCATTGTACATGATCTCGAAAGGCAAGTCCCAATTAGGAGGTCGGATTACCGGGGCAGAAATAAGGAGAGAATTTAAATGATCAAATGCCTTCTTGCACTTATCATTAAATTGGAATTGGACATCTTTTTGCAATAGTTGACACATCGGATGAGAGATTTTGGAGAAGTCTTTGATAAATCGCCGGTAGAATCCGGCATGTCCAAGAAATGATCTTACTTCTTTCACTGATGTCGGATACAGAAGAGATTCTATCACATTAATCTTTACCTTGTCAACCCGGATCCCTACTTTGGAAATAATATATCCCAGAACAATGCCTTCCTCCACCATAAAGTGACATTTTTCAAAATTGAGCACCAGATTTGTTTCCTCACATCGGGAAAGCACTTCGTCAAGATTTTTCAAACAAACATCGAAAGATTTACCATATACTGAGAAATCATCCATGAAAACTTCAATAGAGTGCTCAATGAAGTCGGAAAAAATACTCATCATACATCACTAGAATGTTCCAGGAGCATTGCATAGCCCGAATGACATACGCCGATAAGTAAACGTTCCGAATGGATTGGTGAAAATGGTCTTCTTCTGATCTTCATGGGAAATGACAATCTAATTATACCCCGAGTATCCATCTAAGAAACAATAATGAGATTGCCCAGCAAGTCTGTTCAGCATCTGTTCAATAAATGGAAGTGAAAAATGATCCTTCGTGGTGGCAGTGTAACATTCGGTAATCAATGCATACTCTCCATCCATTCTGAACCCGAGTCGGTACTAATTCATTCTTCTCATTTCTAATGATAGTGATTCCGGTTTTCTTTGGAACCACATGAACAGGACTGACCCATTGACTATCAGAGATCGGGTAGATCATCCCTGCATCCAACAACTTAATGACTTATTTCTTCACAACTTCCATCATCGGGGGGTTCAGTCTTCGTTGGCCTTCTCTTATTGGTTTTGATCCCTCCTCCATTAAAATACAGTGCATACACATAACTGGGCATATTCCCTTGATGTCGGCAATAGTCTATCCTATTGCCTACTTGTGATCCTTCAACACCTCAACCAAATTTTCCACTTCTTCAAGGGAAAAGCTTGATGAGATAATGACAGGCAATGTTGAGTCATCACCTAAATTAGCATACTTCAAGTGATCCGGTAGCTCCTTAAGTTCCAGCTCTAGAGCTTGCTTAATTGAAGGAAGCAACTTCTTTCTTACAGTGGGTAACTCAGTAGTTGCAGATGCCGACTTAGTGTAGGGTAGAGCATTGAGCGCAATAATCACTTTTGTCACTTTCTCTGGTAGATTTAAATCTTCTTGTACAGCAATCAGGCAACGGCTTAGAGCATATGGCAACTCGTCAAAATCAGTATCCCGAATCCCCCATGGCTGATTCACCAAAGACCTAATTTCATCATGGTTGGTAACGGAGTAAACATCACACACATCTTCTGGATACTTCATTGCCTCATACATATTGAATTATGCAATCTCACCATCGAATTCTACTGTCACCTTCCCTGTAACCCAATCGGTCTTGCAGCCAGAAGTCATCAGAAACGGTCAACCGAACAAAATCCGTGTAGGAGTCAGACCGTCTTCGTTGTCCATCTTTAAAATATAGAAGTCGGCAGGGAAGATCAAATCATTCACTTTAACAAGTACATCCTCAACCAACCCTTCCACGCAAGAAGTGGATCGATCAGCCATAGAAACAACTACCCTGCTTTCAAGAAGTGGACCAAGTCCCAGGCTTCGGTATACCGAATATGGCATAACATTTGATACTCCCGGAAAAAACCCCAAGAGTAATCACCAAAGTCCCGAGGAGAACCGGGTCCGAGAAGTCCGGGCTGAAGATGGATCCGGCTGGCTCAGGAGAGGAGTGTGGGTCTGGCAACTTGTGAAGGCCTGGAACAGACGAACAAACCCGTCAGAGGGCACCCCGAGGTTTAGCTCGGGGAAACCGCTCCGATGCTTAAGTCAGCAAGT
>JAOWBR010177872.1:0-10909 GCA_028571145.1 Dionaea muscipula
TTATTGTTGTTGCATGATTTCACCCGGCTTCAATGACTCGTGAGTCCCTCTCACGAGTTATCGCCAGTAACCCGGTTTGGGGGGTTACATCATTGTTACCCGAGTTTCAAGTATTTACCGGCTCCATCTGTTTTTCCCTTTGATCGTCACCTACTTTGAATGCTTGTGGTTTTTGATGAAACTCATTATTGTTAAATGCTTTCAACCGTTGAGTTGAGTTAGATTGTATAACTTATAAGAGTTTTTCACGGCCTGTAGGCTTGATAGCCTTTGAGGATTTTACAGATAAGAGATATGGATTTGGTTTCAAGTCCTTGGAGTTCTTCCCTACGGGGAAACCAAGGCCACCTTCGGGTGTCACAACGTCTTTACGTCGATCTGTTCGTGGCAGAGAGACCAGGACGGTTACCTCTTGATGGTACATGTTTACGGTGGTGCCATACCGGGATGTACATCAAGTAGGCGTTACTGGGGTACCTTAGCTAAGTGATAATTTTATATGGCCTATTGTTACATCCATGATCAATTCTTGTCTATTTGTTTTAGAGTGAGTTTTCCATTGATTTCTTCGATGTTGTGACATCATGATTTATGAGTTTTGGATGATCCATATTTTGTATGGTTTCATATTTGTTAGTCTTGTGTGACTTCTATAGATTTGCGAGTCTTATATGACTCCTACGGATTTATGAGCCTTGTGTGGCCTACGTGGTTTTATGAGTCTTGTGTGACTCACGTGGATTTATGGGTCTAGTGTGATTCTTGGTATTTATGTGATGGGATTTGGTAGAAGGTTTATGATGGTTTTGGTTATCATGATATTCTGATTTATGGGCGTTTTGCTATCCATTTGGATTATATGTTTTGGAACGCATATAGATGTACGATTGAATTTATTTTAGGTGACGATCCTTATGGTTTTATACCTCAACTCATGAATGAATTTGTAGTACGATTTAAGGTGCATGGTTTACGGTTATGACATTTTGGGTTACCAACTCTTCATATCATTTACCGTTCTATCTCTGTTTCATCTCACCAGCTAGTGATGGCTAACGGATATTACCCATGCTTGTTTTGGTAGGAGTCATCTTCCGGTGCCAGCACGGATGCTGCGGACAGACAATGTTGCCTCTAGGAATTGTATTCTGTTCTTCTAGTTTCTAGTTTTGCTTCCGCATTCATTGTCTTAGATGTTTTGTATTTTCTTGTGAGGTCAGACTCGAATCCTTGTTGTATTTTCGGATTGTTAATAATCGTTCCATGAGTTTGATTGACCTGTTGAGGAATAGTTTTATATTTTAGCCATTTGGGTGGCTCAGATTGATTGTCCCCGTTTAGTGGAATATCTTCTCACTTTGTTTGTAGTTCCTTTGGCTTCAATGACTCGTGGATCGTTCCACGGGTTATCGCCGGTATCACCCGATTTTGGGTGTTACAGCTATCAACATGGTTCTATACATATCTTCTAATGTCCTATTTTTTATTTCCACAACCCCATTCTGTTGTGGTTATCTAGGGGCCAAAAAATTGTGTTCCATACCATATTCCTCTCAAAAGGATATAAATTTAACATTGTCAAACTTAGTTCCATGATCGGAACGTATGGTTACCAATTGATATCTTCTTCGTTCCATTTTCCTGACAAAAACAACAAACTCATCAAAAGTTTGATCTTTAGATGCTAAGAATATAGTTCAAGTGAAATGAGAGTAGTCATCAACAATAACAAGGATGAAACGCTTACATCCACGACTCATCACGCTCATCAGTCCACATAGATCCATATGTAACAATTCAAATGGTCATAAGGTGCTCACAATATTCTTAAGCTTAAATGATGTCCTAATATGTTTCCCTTTAGCACATGCATCACACACTTTGTCATTTTATCATTGGAAGTCCAACTACCAAATCTTGATCAATCAACTTGTTTAACAAATTCATACTTGCATGTCCTAATCTACTATGCCACAATGTAGGATCATCATTTAATACACTTAAGCATGTAAGGCTATTTTTAAAAAAGGAATTCACGTGCGCGGTATAAACATTGTTATGTCGTTTTCCTTCTAGAACAAGTTCACCAGTTTTTTCATTCATAATCTTACAATCGGACATGGTGAATTCTACGTTATTTCCACGGTCACAAAGTTGAGAAATGCTAAGAAGATTATGCTTTAAGCCCTTTACGTGGTACACATTATCTATGGAGTGTGTTGATGACTTACCTATCTTACCTATACCAATGATTTCACCTTTCTTATCGTCACCAAATGTCACACTTCCACCATGATAGGCTATTAGTGAGAGAAAATTTGATTTTGTTCCTGTCATATGCTGTGAGCAACCACTATCTAGGTACCACAAGTTGCTCCCTCTCACCTATGCCTGCAAAGCAAATCATTTATTAGATTTAAGAACTCAAACTTGTTTGGGTCCCTTCCTATATGAAGCATACAATAAATCTTTCCTAATCTACATTTGCTTCACATATGCAAGGTTTCTTTCTAAAGCTAAATGGTTAGCTTTGCAATCATGTTTCAAATGGCCTAGCCTACCACAAAACATACACAACCTATCTCTAGGTATGTCAATGTATTTCCTTCTTGGTGTCTAGAGTGGTATTGGATCATAACCCAGGCCATATCTCATTTTACTGCTTGAAACAGTAGGGTAATTGTAAGCTACAGTAGAGTACTTGTTTCCTACCCTATTCCTAGCAGTTACTAATCCACATTTGCTTGTTTGGGTTCCTTCTTATATGAAGCATACAATAAATCTTTCCTAATCCACATTTGCTTCACATATGCAAGGTTTCTTTCTAAAGCTAAATGGTTAGCTTTGCAATCATTTTTCAAATGGCCTAGCCTACCACAAAATATACATAACCTATCTCCAGGTAGGTCAATGTATTTCCTTCTTGGTGTCCAGAGTGGTATTGGATCATAACTCAGGCCATATCTCATTTTACTACTTGAAACATTAGGGTAATTGTAAGCTACAGTAGAGTACTTGTTCCTTGCCCTGTTCCTAGCAGTTACTGTTTTTTCTTCCAATTTTTCTTTCAACTTCCTGTTTTCATCTAGAGCAGTGATTAATTCCATTTTCAGCTTGTCAACATCTTCATCAATAGATTCAAAACATGTATCATCAGGAAGTTTGGCCTTTTGTATTGAAATGATGTTTTTTTTTTATTCTATCAATAACATTTTCAAGTTCTGAAACATGTACAGAAATAGCTTCTTTCATTTTCATTTCTTTCTCAAGATTAGAGGCCGTGACTAAAGCAGTTTCTTTTAGTTTTAGATTTTCCGTTTCAAGTGATAGCCTTAGGTCAGTTTCTTTCTTCACATCATTTTGCAATTCCACAATAGTATTGGTAAGCACACGATTTTCTATGCAAATGCCATGGAAATCATCAACAATGGAAGTAAGCATGCGGATCAATTTATCTTTGAAAATTAAGTGAGCATCCTTTCTGAGTTGTTGAAGTCTTACCTCGGATTGTTCATTTTCTGAATCGGATTCAGGTTCACTCATAGTCATGAGTCCGAGGTTTGCAACTTCTTGTTGATCATCAGAGCCTTCATCATTGGTGTCTCCCCATTCAGCAATCATGGCCTTCTTGAAGTCTTTCTTTCATGGATTAAACTGCTTCTTGGAACGTTGTTCCTTCTCACGTTTCATACTCTAGTTTGGACACTCCTTAATCATGTGATCTGTTTTGCCACACTTAAAACACCCATCAGTAGACGTTTGGTTCTTAGAGAAGGATTTACCTTTGCTGTTTGAATCACGCTTTCCTCTAGCTTGCTTAAAAATTTTTCGAAATCTCCTAGTCATTAAAGCCAACTCCTCATCATCGGACTCGAAGACTTCTTCCACAGCTGCGATATTTATCTTCAAGGCAAGACCTTTATTCTTCCTTGATGCTTCTTTGTTGCGAGAATTCAACATCAACTCGAATGTCATCAAGTTGTTGATTAGTTCCTCAAGTGGCAATGTCCCTAGGTCTTTAGCTTCTTAGATAACAGTGATCTTGGGCTTCCAAGCATCAGGCATACACCTCAAAATCTTCCTCACAAGCTCTTTTGTAGAAAACACTTTATCAAGTGATTTGAGCTCATTCACAATATTAGTAAACCGTGTATATGTGCTTTGAATGGACTCATCATCATTCATAGAGAAAAGTTCAAACTTTCTTACCAAAAGATCGACTCTGGATTGCTTTACCTTGGTTCCTTCATGGGCTACTCTCAAAGTATCCCATATTTATTTTGTAGTGGACTTATCCGAAATCCTTGTTGGTCCTTAAAAGGTGGCTCTACAAGTTTAGAGGGAGGGTGAATAAACTTGCAGATTTTTAAAAATTTTTCAAACTCTAAAGAATATGCAGCGGAATATTTCTATAGCCCCCTTTTATCTTACTTATTAAATTTGTTTAAATGCTCTTGTTTTAATCTTGATGTTATGTGTGTTGTATGCAACGCTAAATAAAAAAGTGACACGCAAACATACAGAGATTCACGGTGGTGTAATCTTCTACTCCTCTCTTCTCCCTATGATATGGGAGGATTCCACTATGTATTTGACACCTAATACAATAGTGTACAGTCAATAATTTGACTGTGAAACCACACATAGCTCCTTCGAACTCAATCTTCACCTACTATCACATTGTCTGTTCCTTCACAACTTGGTGTTGCTTCAACAGCTTCTATCCTTCACCCTTTCGAATGCTTCAACTGCCTTAATCCTACACAACCCTAGTTGCTTAACCAATTCTTGCAGCTCCTTCACAAACGATGGCTTCACTGATCCCTTAAGTCCTTCGTGCGTGCTCTACTTTACTAATTAACAAGAATGGAAATCTTGTATTGATGTAAAATGAATCACTGTATGGTGATTATCGAGATTTTCTGGATGTCTCTTTGCAGATTAGGGTTCGCTCGATATATTCTCTAACTGAGAATACTGGATGATTCTTTAAAGCTCAACTGTACGCAGGCTGTTCAAAAGTTATCAAAAGTTGTACTCCCTTTCTTTATGGCTGGGTATTTATCCTCCCTTTGAAAATATACTTGTTGAAGAGCCGTTGAAGATGATCTTCTTCTTTCCTTTGAATTTTCTGGAAATCCCGTAGATCGTGGATCTTGCTTTGGTCTTCTTTCCCTTTTTGTGAATGTTGTCCAGCCCTTCCTTACTGAACTAGGGTTTCCATAATACTAACATTGCCATTTTCATAAAGCTGACTTGCCTTTTTGCATGATTCAGTATCCCATGATCTTTATCTTCTTTTGATTATCTTCAATGTCTCCAATGTTTAAAATTAAATTCAAATGATTTGAATTTAATGCTGAGAATTTTACGTCCAGTGCATGACTGATTCTAACATCTGACATGCTGACTCAGCTTCTGACTTGGCTTGTCTGTCTCAGCTGCATGACCTAGACTGGTTTGTCTCAGCTGGTTAGTCTCGACTAATTCTGACGAGACTGTTTCTGACAAAGATGATTCTACCTTCGCTGATCTTGTGAGGACTGCTTCTACCTCGACTGGTCTTGCCTTGAATGTTCTTGTGTAGACTGCTCCTACCTCAACTGGTCCAACCTCAACTGGTTCTACCTCGACTGCCTCAGTGTCAGCTGCTTCTCCCTCGACTACCTCGGTGTCAACTGCTTCTTCCTCGACTTCCTCGATGTCAAATGCTTCTACCTCGACTGCTTCGGTGTCAGTTGTTTCTACCTCAACTGTCTCGGTATCAATTGCTTCTACCTCGACTGACTCGGTGTCAACTACTTCTACCTCGACTGCCTCGGTGTCAACTTCTTCTACCTCGACTGCCTCGGTGTCAACTTCTTCTACCTCGACTGCTTCGGTGTTAACTGCTTCTACCTTGACTGTCTCGGTGTCAACTGCTTCTACCTTGACCGCCTTGATATCAACTGCTTCTACCTCGACTGCTCCAGTTTCAGCTGCTTCAACCTTGACTGTTTCTGCCTTGGTTGTTTCGACCTTGACTGCATCTTCAAACCCTAACATGTTTAAGTTGCTATATGCAACCTTTCAATCTAACATTCAATTATCTATTCGATCTAATCAAAACACATTACAGCATCATCAAAACCTATACAATTAATCCTAATAAATTCCCCCTTTTTTATGATGCCAAAACCATAGATAATTGAATCAAAAGTAGGAAAGAGTAAAAGTATCTTTACTCAACTGCTAGAAATGTTTTACAAACCAGGAATGAATCAAAAGAAACACAATTTGAAATACAGAAACAGTGTAAAATCATCTTTTTCCTGGAAAATAAATATAATCATTAATGTCCTGCCATTTGATCCATGCTCTCTCATACGATGTATTTCCAAATCCTCCATCTCTGTAGAGCCTCTCGAATTCCATTGTTGATTCTGTTGCAGTCATGTCAGCTCCTTTGTATCCCTTTTTCTTCTTCACATCCTTCATTACTTTTTCACCTTTCTTTCTGGCTTCACAGAAGTAGTAAAAAGCATCATGTCTGCTCACATGTTTTGCCCCATGTCCCTTCTCATAAATCTTCCAGAATTCTTCTAATTCCTCAGCAAAGAGCATTTCTGGATTTTGCTTCTTTGGCTCAATCCTGCTATGAGTACTTCCACCAGCTTGCTGTCCTGTTCCATGCCCTGATTGCATCTTGCCAGATCCTCTAGAACTTTTCCCCTTTTTGGCATCATCCAAAAAGTTCTTAAGGAGAAGATCTGTGAGGTTTTCCTGGGCTTTGGTTTGGGCTTCTTGGGCTTTGAGAATGATATCAAGGGATCCTTCTATGTTTTTTATTCTATCATCCTACTCCTCAAACTTCTGGTCTATGTTGCTGCTCAAATGCTTTTTAGACATCTCGATCTTGTGTTCAATGTGTTTGCAGTTATCCAGATTCAGCTTTGTAACATCAATCAGCTTCTTGTCAAGAAGGTCTGTGTTGACCTTCAATATCTTTGGGATGAGCTTCAAGGATTCTAAGGCTGTTTGTAAATTTTGTAGAGCAAGGTCCATTTGTTTAACAAGTCTTTACATACTCTGACACAGATCAGCTTTGAACTTCTGATCTTGTGGTTGGTGAAACTGAAAGTGCTTCATCAATCCCTTCATTGCTTGGCTCTGCTCTTCAATAGCTGAAAGTAGGAACTTTACAGCTTGCTCTATGTGACTCTGAATGTGAGGTGCAGAATTAAAGGGTTCAGCAAAGACAGGTCCTTGATACACCACCAAATCCAGGCATTGAATTTCATCATCCTTGGTCAAAACCTCCTGAGCAGCTTCATCAACAAGATCTCCTTTTGGTTCAGTAGTGACTTCTTCAGCATCATCACCACTGTTAAGGATTTCAAAACTACTGATTTCACCTTCATAACCAACCTCATCATCAATCTCATTCTCATCTAAATTTTCACCTCTAGATGCCTCTTTAGGGCCATCATCCTTAGGGTTTTCTACTTCCATGACATCTTCTTCTTCAGCAACGCTTAGAGCAGCATGCTTATCTACCTCAGATTCTACCAAATGATCTGAATTTTCCCTTGAACCTCTTTCTATAGCTTCCTTTGCTGCTTCTTCTTCCTTTTCATTTTCTTGGTTGTCCTCCACCTTATCTTCTTCTGTATCATTTGGGATGGGCTCATGGATTTCTACATCATCTCCACCATGTCCTGGATCATCATCATACCCATTATCATCATCATCATCATGTTGAGATGGCTCTCCAACAGGTTTCTTCCCTTTCTTGATGGCATCTCTTTTGTGAGTGGAAACTCCAATCTTGAAAAATGTTGTGAGCTTCCCTGCATCCATTAGCTCAAATAGCTCATATGCATCCACCAGTTGCATCACCCAGTCCTCTTCATCATGCATTTTATCCATGGTCTCTGCCTAAACTCTGGATCTACTTAGCTTCCAGGACAGCCAGGCATTGAACCTTGCGAGCTCTTCATCAATGTTGATGGGATCATCAACAATGATGGGTGTGTGTTCTGTTACACTAGCCTCCTCATCAACAACTTCAACATGTTCGGCAGGGGCAGGACCTTGAGCCTCTTAAGACTGGTTCTGAGTCAATCCAGTGGCCTGCTCGGTCTCAAGGGCCTCCCCTTGTGATTCTGAATGATGACTTTGATTTACTTCCTCTTGGGATTCTTCATTGATCGGGGCAGTGCTAGATGCTACTGTTTCAGAATCCAAAACAATCTTCCTAGCTTTCTTCTTCTCTTTTTTGGGAGAGGGGGTGGCTTTTATCTTCTTAAGGTTCACTTCTATCTTACCAAACAATCTTTTTGTTATGTGCACAGGCAGATTTTCCCTCAAATTTACCCTTAGCAATGCAAGCAAATGGCTAACAATCAAACCAAAAGACTTCTTGGTATGAAATATACCTCTTGAGGGGGTTCCAGTGAATGATTTCTCCTTGACTACTTGCTCTTTGATTCTATGAAAAATAAATGAAGCCCAGTTGACTTGCTTGTTCATCCAGATGGTAGCCATTAATTGAGCTCTGCTCCTAGTCATCTGGTCGTGCGATCCAATTCTTTCTTCCATAATTTTGCTCAAGATTGAGCAGAGCATGTGGAATTCTTCCTTCAACATTATCACCTCGCATGAGAAATTGCACGGGCTTTCTTCATCATTGGTAATTTCCTTCCAGAACTTTTCCTCGTCAAACTTGATCTTGTTGGGGTCGACTTCCCCAGATTTTGGCAACCCTAGGTGCTGGTGTAGAGTTTCTAGTTTCAGAACCACTTCAACTCTGTTAACCCTAGAGGTTAAGGTCTCTCCTTTGAGCTTTGCATTCTTGTAAAAGTCAATAACATCAGTGGGTGACCATGAAGGGATATAAATAGAGATGAACTGAGCTAGCCCACTCTGCTCTAGGGTTTCGATAACTTTCTTTGCAGCTTCAGTACATGCTGAGCTTCGAAGAAAGTTTTCAACATTAAAAGTTAGACCAGTGATCAGGTCCTCTGTGAAATGCTTGTTGCTAACCTTGGATGCCATATATTTGAGAAGATTCAGAGAGCTTCGGAGAAGATTAGGGTTTTGGAAGGGGTTTTGCTTTAGAGCTCTGTGTCTTCGAGTTTCAGAAAATGGAGGGAAGAGTGAGAGAGAAAGTATTTTAGTGTTTGGGGAAACTTTTTGGGTAAAGGTTGTTCGAAAATTGTGACAGCTGGATGTCTTTTCGAATGTCTGAGAATTTCTCAAATAATGACAGATACGGTGCACTATGGGAGATCCCATAATGATTGTCTGGCCTAAAAATAGATTAAATTTGAATTTTTCCCTCATGTGTTGCCTTAATATCCTTGGCTGGATATTAATAAAGAAATTCCACGTCAGAAATTCCTTTAAATTTATCTTGGCTAACCTTCAATTTCCACGTCATCAATTTGGCTGGATGGTATCAACTGAATTGATGTTGGTTGAATCGGTGTTGGCTGAATTGGTGTTAACTAAACCGGTGTTGGCTGAATTTATCTTGAATGATTCAGTATCAACTGAATCGATGTTGGCTGATTCAGTGTCAACTAAATCAGTGTCAACTGAATCAGTGCTGGCTGAATTGGTGTCAACTGAATTAGTGTTGACTAATTTAGTGTCAACTGATTCTGTGTTGGCTGAATCGGTTGGCTGAATCTATATTGGCTGAAACTGCATAAATTGAATCAAATCTTCACAGGCAAGTCAAACTTTGATTGAATCATCAAAATTTGATCAAATCCTTGTCAAATCAAATCAATCAATCCCAATTCTCCTCTGATCTGTGAAAATCTTCCTTCACACAGAGCCTCGGTGAAAATATCAGCTAACTGTTTTTCAGTTGAGATATAATCCACCTTAACATTCCCTTTTTTAACATGATCTCTTATAAAATGATGTCTCACATCAATATGCTTGGTTCTGGAGTGCAAGACTGAATTATGGCTAATTGCAATGGCACTTGTGTTGTCACACAAAATGGGAATCTCCTTCTCTTGAATCCCATAATCCACTAATTGATGCTTTATCCAAAGCACTTGTGCACAACAATTCCCTACAGCAACGTATTCAGCTTTTGCAATAGATGTTGCAATGGATGTTTGCTTTTTGCTGAATCATGAGATCAATCTGCTTCACAAAAACTGACAAGTACCTGAAATAATTTTTCTATCAACTTTACATCCTGCAAACTCTGAATCTGAATATCCAACCAGCTCGAATCCTCCATCCCTTGGATACCACAAACCTATGTCTTGAGTACCCTTGAAATACTTTAAAATCCTCTTGGCAACTTTCAAATGACTTTCTTTGGGGCATGCTTAAAATCTTGCATAAACTCCAACTAAGAAGGAAATGTCTGGCCTGCTAGCTATCAAGTATAGAAGTGATCCAATCAGTCCTCTATACTTGGTTTGATACACATCTTTGCCATCAACATCTTTGTCCAAACTGACTCCTACACTCATTGGAGTGGGTGATGATGAGCTACTCTCCATTCCAAATTTCTTGATCAAATCCCTTGCATACTTGCCTTGATTTATGAAAATCCCATTTTTTAGTTGCTTAATGATATGTCCGTTTTCAACGTACTTATCTATCACTTTTTCCTCTAATAAAGACAACTTTTTACTGCTATTATTAGTTAGTTAGTCGTTAAATGATATTTGCCTCTATTTAGGGCATATTTCACATTTAATCTAGTTTTAAAGCCTTTTATCCAACTTTGTATGCAATTGAGGAAGGTGCGCCAGCTCAGCCTATAAAACGGTCGCAACAACTAGCTCAGACATTACTTATCTCGGCTATTGAAGCTACTGAATAAGGAGTCGCCACTTTCCCTTACAAGCATTGTCAGCCGCATGATTCTACCTGATGAAGAATTCTCCAAGTGATC
>JAOWBR010177883.1:0-10907 GCA_028571145.1 Dionaea muscipula
GGATAACTCAGCTAGCTTAAATTCAATTTAAATCGAAACCAAATCGAACCGGAATCAAACCGTGATGAAACCGGGACGGGTTATCACATCCTTCCCCCCTTAAAAGACTTTCGTCCTCGAAAGGCAACCAACCTCAACCCGAGCAGGCCGAATCCAAGAACCGTCACCAAAGATGGTTCGTCACATCCGAGGATTATATTCCGTCACCTGCATGACACAACGTCCATGGGGATTCCGCTCTCTACGGATGACTTGGACGGTGCCTTCGTGGTTGCACGTCTATTGGTCGCCATACCGGTATACGCGCCATGTAGGGCGGGAACCCCACGATTTATGTGATGATTTGGAGATGGCAAATGATAACGAATTGTGTACGTTAACCCGGACGTACTTATGTTTAAAGGAAACTGTGATTTAAGCTGTTGATTGAGACCTTGGATCTGATTAGATCATTTGTTTCTTTGTGATTATCTATCATCTGTTGTTGGTCTCGGTCTTTGTTTCAGCTTCCTATGGGTGATGTTTCATACACTTGTGATGGCCTTGTTACCATGTATTGATTTCTATCTTGCTCCCGACTGGTACACGGTCTGTCACTCGGTTTCTTGATCTTGTTCCATGGGTTAATACTTGTAACCGTGGGGGTGGTCCCCTCCTGTTTACCCCCTGACCATGTCCGGGCTCCGGATTAAGATGGTCGGGTTATTACTTATGTTCGATTGGACCACCACCACAACCCTATAGAATTCTTATACTCTATATTGTTTGTCTTTTAGGAATTGATTTATACTATTCTCACCCTATGTACACCCCCTTTACGTTGTGGTTTCAGGTGAGTGATTGGCTAAGAGGATGCGGCGGGGCGATGGCGCGCCTCTTAGGATTGTTATCATTTGGTTATTTAGTAGTTTATTTTGGTACTTGAGATAGTCACATGTTTTGAGTGACTTGTGTTTGATTATTTAGATTTCCGCATTGATGTTTGATTTTGAGACCTCAGCCATTCATGTTTGAGTTTCCGCATTTGGCTTGTGAGTTTGATTATGATTTTCCACCCATATGTAAATGGTTAGACCTTTGGTCCAGTTTGGTGATCCCCGTTTATTATACTCTTTTGGTTGGATCATGGGTTTGGTTTGGGGTTTAAGCTTGTGCGATCCGTGTAAATGGGTTCACGGGGCGTACGCCGGTCCACCCTGGGTGGGGTATGATGGTGTAGTTTTGTTGAACAGGATCCAATGTCTAGCTCGCATAGTATATAGGTTAAAAGATTTTATCTTTATTCTGCCCAAGCGCTGGCCCCACTGCACAGTCATATGCATCACACATGAGCTCAAAAGGTAAGCTCCAATCAGGTGCAGTCAGAACGGGGGTCGTGGTTAATTTTCCTTTCAGAAAGTTAAAGGCATGCATGCACTCAACATTAAAGTCAAATGACGCATCTTTCAAAAGTAGCCAAGTGAGGGGTTTTGAAATCTTTAAGAAATATTTAATGAGTCTACTATAAAACCCTGCATGCCCCAAAAATCCCTCAAAGTCTTGAGGTCTGTTGGTGGAACTAACTTTTCAATCACTTCAACCTTTGCCTTGTCCACCTCTATCCTTCTTTGGGAGACCTTGTGACCAAGCACAATCCCCTCAGTAACCATCAGGTGACATTTTTCCTAATTTAAGACCAAGTTGGTCTCTTCACATCGTTTTAAAACAGAGGCAAGGTTCAAAAGGCAATCGCCAAAATTATGTCCTGTGACTGAAAAGTCGTCCATAAAAATTTCTAAAATGTCTTCCACCATATCGTTGAAGATGGCCATCATATACCGCTGAAAAGTCGCTTGTGCATTAAACGAACCGAAGGGCATTCGACGATATAAAAATGTCCCATATGGACAAGTAAAAGTTGTCTTGTCCTGGTCCTAGGGGTTGATGGCGATCTGGAAATATCCTGAATACTAATTGAGGAAGCAGTAAAAGGCACAACCACTAAGTCTGTCTAGCATCTGATCAATGAAAGGAAGGAGGGAGTGGTCCTTCCTTGTGGCACTATTCAATCTTCTATAATCGATGCAGACACTCCATCCGGTGACAAGTCTTGTGGGGATCAACTCGTTGTTTTCGTTCTCCACCACTGTAATCCCTCCTTTCTTTGGGACAACATGCACAGGGCTCACCCACTTATTGTCGAAAATGGGATAAATAATCCCAAGATCTAATAGCTTTATTACTTCCTTCTTCACCACCTCTTGCATGACTGGGTTGAGGCGGCGCTGAGGCTGGGCGACAGTCTTGTGCTCGTCCTCCATTAAAATTTTATGCATGCACACAGATGGGCTGATCCCCTTGATGTCAGTCATCTGCCATCTAAAAGCTCATTTATGCTACTTTAAAACATCCATCAACTTCTATTCCTCACCTGCAGATAAAGACGAAGAGCAAATTATTGGTAGGGAATCGTTTCCTTCAAGAAAAATATACTTAAGCTGAGGTGGATGAGGTTTCAGCTCTAAGTCTTTTGGTGGGGCATCGACCGATGGCTTTGGTTGTGGTCCTTTAGTTTTCATGGGTTGGAACCTTCGCTTATAGGATGAATTAGATTGACACACAAAGTGAGCCTCGCCACAACTTTCTCTAAAATATTCTGTCACCCCCAGCTCCTCTTCATCATCTGGGGAGGCAGCTTCCTCAACACCCTTCTCTTCTATCGAGTCTAGCTCCACCACATCTTGGCAAAGATTTTTATGTAAGAATGCCTTTATTGTAATGTCTAAGACATCCAGGAAGAAACAAGATGCAGCATCATCGGGATGGTTGATGGCGTCATAGACGTTAAACGTCACTTTTTCTTTCCCCACCCTCAGATTTATGTCCCCCTTTTGAACATCTATTAATGTGCGTCCTGTGGCTAAGAATGGACGCCCTAAGATGAGGGGCATATCGTGGTCATCCTCTGTGTCTAGGATGATAAAATCGTCAGGGAAAATAAACTTATCAACTTTAACCAACAAATCTTCCACCACAGCCCGTGGCATCCTTACAGATCTATCGGCTAATTGCAGGGTGACGGTGGGAGGTTTGAGTGCATGCTCAATATTCAACAATTTAAAGACTTTGTACGACGTTAAATTTATGCTAGCCCCTAGGTCACAGAGAACTTTACCAAAATTTAGTTGACCAATTGTATAGGGAATTGAGAAACTCCCTGGATCCTTCAGCTTTGGGGGTAGATTTCTTAATACCATAGCTGAGCACTGCTCCGTTAAGCACACAGTCTTAAACTCCTCAAGTAACCATTTGTTACTCAAGATCGCCTTCAGAAACTTCGCGTATTTAGGAATTTTAACTATCGCCCCCATGAAAGGTATGTTGATCTCGAGTTTCTTGAAAATGTCATGGAACTCCTTGTAAGATTTATCCAGCATATTTATTCTAGCAGCTTGGGGGAAAGGCAGATTGTTGATGTCAACATCGGTTTCTACCTGCTTCCCCTTATCTTTTCTTTTCTTTGAACCCGTCGCCACAGGGAAAAAATTGTTCTTCTTTTTGGCCTACTTCTGTGGCGGCCGCTCCTCCTCTTCAGATGAGGAGTCCTGATTCACAACAGTATCTTTTTGGTTCTTTTCTGGAGGCGGCACCTCTGGTTCCTCATCAGACGAGGAATCACCAACAAAGCTATGTGACGCCACAGACGGTGGCACCACAATCTTCTTAGGTGGCGTCCCAGTATTTGTAGGCAACACCGTCCCACTTCTAAGCTCAATTGCCTTCACATCCGTCCTGGGATTGTTCTCTGTGGTGCTTGGTAACATGTCAGGTGCACGATTACCCAATAAATTTGCAATTTGGCCCAATTGTGTCTCTAAATTCTTGATGGTCGCATCCTGATTTTGCATTCTGGTGTTACAGGATGTAATGAAATGGGCCAACATATCCTCAGTGGACGGTCTTGCTTATGGCGAGGGTGCTTGTTGTTGTGGTTGCTATTGTGGCGGCGGCTGTTGTGCATACTGCCGCTGCTGGTAATATTGTCTTTATAGATCATACTGTTACCGTGGGGGTGGCTGGTATGCTCGTTGTTGCTGTGAATATTGAGGTTGTTGTTGTTATTGGGGTTGTTGGGGTCTCACATGCCCTTGTGGACGAGAACCTTGTACATATTGGCGAGGTGGTGGCGCCAGCTGCTGTGGCAGCGGCGCCTGCTGTTGAGCATTTTCATAATTCGTGCCTCGCCATAAGAGTAGTTGGTTTCCTCTCCATGGGATGTATTGCTGCTGCTGCCTGTTCTGCCCAATACAGCTCACGAACTCTTAAGTGGGCTCGGTTGGTTCACATTCTAGATATTGGGCCTCAACAAAGAAGGTGTCAGCTTATTCTTGAATTGTGCTGCGGCCATGGAGTGGGCAAGGTCCTGTGGGTATTGCAGCTACTTCTAACGTTGATAATCTAGTGTTAAGTGTCTGTAGCTTCGTAGTCAATGAAGCAAGGGCATCTGAGTCAAACAAAGGTTGGGCTAGCTCTACGCTAGCCACTGGTGCCGCCCTCCAAGAAGTGGATTCCACCGCCCTCTTAGAGGCATTTTAGTAACTATTAGTCGCCATGTCCTCTAAGATGGCCCATGCATCCGTCTGGTTCTTTCTCATGAATGACCCGTCAGCAGCAGTATCAATCATGGCCCTATAAGTGCCTTTCAGCCCTTGATAGAACGTATGAAGTTACTGTCATATGGGGACGTCATGGTGGGGGAAAGCCCGTAGAGCCTCCTTAAAGCGCTCCCAAGCTTCATAGAGAGACTCAGAATTCTCCTGAACACAGTTAGTAATCGCCTTGCGCAACATGGAGGTCTTGATGGGAGTGAAATATTTTTTAAGAAATTTTCCTACTAAATCATTCCACGTAGTGATACTGTTACATCCCACACTTTTATATCCATATTAATGATGAGTTATGTTTATTTATGTCATTTATATCCTTTTAGAGATTTTTAGTTTTTCGGTGAATAGTGTTCTCGGTTTTTACGTAGCCTTTTTGCTACTTTTTGCATCGCATGTCGTACGACCATTTTGAACATACCATCATGACCGGGATGATGAGACGAGACCAATGAGTACCATATTGACGTGTTTGGGTTTTTCCGATTTTTCAGGATTTGACGGGTCGTGATTTGGGTTCATTAGGACCGTGATTTAATTTCATGATTTTTGGTGATGAATTTGAGGAGTTTAGGATTAGTATACATGCGTGATTTACGGATTAGGAATAACCACTATAGTGGACCTTTTTGGCCATGCATTTAAGAGGAGAGAGAAAGTGTGTGTAAGTGGGTTTAGTGTGTGTTTGTTTGTGATTGGTTAGAGGCATTTGCAACCCCATTTCTGCTGTCTCCCATGCGTGCAAGCCAAAGAGAAGAAGGAAAATAATAGAAAGAAGAGAAGGAAGAAGGGAAGGAAGGAGCTCCATAGGAGATTCACCATTTTTCCTCAAGGAAAAGCTTAGCCTGAGCTTGGAGACCCCTTGGAAGCCTCTAGGACCTAGGAAGTTCATTTCATTGGTTGATTTCAAGGTAAGTTTTTGTGATAACTCGACCGTTTATATTTTAAATGGTTTGGTTTTATTCTCGAGACCTTCACATAGCCCGACTGGTTAGAGGAGGCGGTTGAGGGGAGTAGTTCACGGAGGACTTGAGTTTGAATCCAGCGGGATTCATTTTAGCCTCATGAGATTTTTATTTCTCCTTTTTATTGGGGAATTTACCCCTTTGCCCTCCTTAAACTTTGATTAGGGAATTTAATTCCTTAATTTCATAACCCCTATTTCTCTCTCTTCTTTTCTTTTCCTCTTCTTCACGTCATTTCTTCTTCTCCCTCACTTCCGTTTCTCTTCCTCCTTTGAGCAATCCAGCGGCAGCAGCAGGGGATCAAGGAGGCGTGCGGCTCGACTTGTCTGCGGGAGGATCATCGATCGCGTCATCATCTCGGTGAGATTTTGGCTCCTTTTCCCCTTTTCGCATTTAGAGTTTTGGATCGATTTAGGGAGATTCGTTGATGGATTTTCGTCCTTTTTGTCTCCCTTGATTGCTGATGATTTAGAGGAAGAGGGGAGGAGCGTGGTTGACGTTGGATTCGAAGCGATTTTGTCGATTCGTTGGTTAAGGTGAGTTTTCGCTCTTTTTGCCATAAATTTGTAGTTTGACATGATTGGATCAGTATGGGACTGTGGTGATAAGTTCATTAGCTTTATTGGATGATTTTGATGCTGTTTATAGGGGACTTTCGATCAGTTTTACGTTTCGTTTGGTCCCGATCGTTCTGTTTATCGTTTTTGGCCGTTTTTTATTTGGATTGATTATGAGGCATGTGGAGATTGTTTGGATGCATGTTTAGTCTCCTTTTAGTGTTGTTTTGTTGTGGTTTGATTGCTGGGAGTTGAGGATTTTGGTTTGGTTTCGATTGGCATGATTCTGCAGAAGTTCTGTTTGTGGTTCGCTGTTTTAGGGAGCGTTACGGCCATAATGCTGTATGTATTACGACCGTAACCTTCATTAAAATGGCATGAGTCTGTACAACGATACGGGTGTAATGCTTAGTGCATTACGGACGTATCGAGGGGCATTACGGGCGTAATGCAGTGCATTATGACCGTAATGTTCCCATTTTGCACTGTTTATTTTGTTGTTCGATCCTCGAGCATTCCCGATCCGTGTTAAGTCATTAGGACTCGTGTTTAGCATGTTTTAGCCACGTTAGTGAGTTGGTTTAACATGTTTAGCTAATTGTTTACACTTGAGTAATTATTCAGTGGTGACGTGATCGCTTACGGTATTTGGTGATTGCTTGTGCACGTGGTTTACTTTAGCGAGACTTCAAGTGAGGGGTGTACACAAACCTTCCATACCTTTCACCTCCATATTTATGCATTGTCGTTCCTTCATAGCCTTTCTTCGATACCTCTCTCTATGCAGTTCATGCTCTGCTTAGTCATTTTATACGTTGATGTCCACTCTCATGCTTTACTTGTGAGCTATGTTATAGTTGGCCTATTTCATCTTTTATTTATGATATTTATCCATGATTAGTAGTTACGACTTGTTGGGCCTTTCATGTTCTTTCTTAGTAAGTAGACTTGAGGTATCATATGAGTAGTAGTGAGGTGGAGGTGTTGAGATTTATTTAAGCCCGAGGGATATGTCTCCTTCGGGGGTCGACATCGGCCACACGGGTTACCGTGCGTCGCAACGTCCTTAGGTCTTGTTGACGACCTGGACGGAGTCTATCATTCGGGGTTATTCTGTTCTCCATACTGGTTTACACTCATGCCCAGACGAGATATCCCATGTACGCGCACGAGCTGACATTTTTGGTAGACTCGGTCTACCTTAGTATTTTATTCTAGTGATGGACTGCGGGTGCCATCGATGATGTTTGTGGTAGACTTATGTACTACCTTAGTATTATTATATGGTAAACTACGGGTGCTACCGTGAGGTGATTCATGTACGTGGTGAGATGTACTGGTTTTTGGGAGTTTGTGTGTGGTAACACGAGACACACACTTGTTTGAGGATTCATGATATGAGTGTCTTGTTGGACTAGTTTCCTGATTCATTGTTATTCTATTTTCTCATATCATATGTACTCCTTCAGTTCCTTTATTTTCAGATGCTATGTTTTACATGACAACTAGTATTTTATTATTATCTCCTGTTGATGCATCTTTTGCTGTCATGGGTTCCTTCATTTAGTTCCATGAGTTGTAGCCTATACCAGTGGTGGGTGGTCCCCTCCTGTTGTTACTCTAGCACCTCCGCGCCGCGGGTTAAGGTGTTAAAGCTTATATCTTACATTTGACTTGTACCACTGCCACACCCTCATGGAACCCTGTTAATATTTATTCTTCATTGCATGACTTGATACTCTTTTAACCCTTTGTACACCCCCAATTGAACAATTTTACAAGTAAGTGATTGAGAGATAGGAGGATGCGGCGGGGAGACGGACTCGCGGCTTCATAGGATTTGGTCTGATGTTCTTAGTATATTTTTCAGCAAGATTTTATTTGAGATGCTGGTTTATAGTTCAGTTTCCGCATGATAGCTTCTATTTGAGATTTAGTTCTACCCTCTCAGTTTTGGTTGGTCGTTAGACCTTTTCGCAGTTGCTTTAGTTACACCCGTGATTTACTCTCATGATTGATGGTAGACTTCTCTTATGATTTGGTCCAGTTTTAGACCCCTGTTGCGTGATTGTTTTTAGTAGACTGTTTTCGGACCGTTGGGTTTTAGGCTTGTGTGGGTCGTGGTTGGGGTCTACGGGTCGTACGCCGGCCCACTCGGGGTGGGGTGTGACATTTATGGTATCAAAGGGAGGTTTCAGTTTAATTTCTCTTAGGGATTAGACTAAACCTTATGTGTGATTTAAATGTTATGATCTGATGATGGGTTTCTTAGAAAGAGGCCTGTCTCCCGGCATCTACTAGAGGTACGCGCATTTCATTTCAGTCGTGCTTTTGATTCATAGTTCATGATAGTGTTAGTGTGAGTCAGAGCACGCCTGGTGCGCGTCTGGGTTTTCTTTCTTTTTGTTTGCATTCGACTTGCTTGGTGTTGTTTAGTGATTGGAACTTTTATCTGCTGTTTGGACAGAAGCATGCCGTTGAGAAGTGGATTCGATCATCAGGCAACCTCGTCCAACACCCAGGCAAGGAATGGGCGACCATCGAGGCCACCTGGTGTAGTCATCCATGAGACACCTCAAAGGGATGCTCATGATCCGGCAGTTGACCCGGAGGATGGGACGGCTACCGTTCGGCTCGTGCCGGACGAGTATGCTAGGTTCTAAGAGTTTCAGAATCTTTCGGTGGACGAGTGGCGGAGGTTTCAGGAGTATTTACGGTTCACCCAGATGCAGGGACCGCCAGTTGCACCAACACCGGTAGCTCCACCACCAGCAGTACCAGTTCCACTAGTTGCACAGAGACCGGCGACAGTTGTTCTACTGCCAGAGGAGATTCAGGGTCGATCATTCGACCGATTTATGGGGGCACATCCGCCCAAGTTTGTTGGAACTCCTGACGCAATTGAAGCTAGCAATTAGCTGATGGAGGTTGAGGAGATTCTTTAGAGGATTGGGTGTCTTCTAGAGCACCGTGTTTCACATGCCACCTTCATGCTGAAGGATACTGCTAGGAGTTGGTGGCGTGGAGTTCAGAGACAGTTTGATGCTAGAGGAGAGGATCTGAACTAGGAGGATTTTGTGACAGAGTACGAGTTAAAGTTCTTCACTGCCCATTTCAGAGCTCAGTTGAAGTCTGAGCTATTAGCATTGAAGCAGGGAACGATGAGGATCCTTGAGTACAAAGCGAAGTTCTTCGAGCTGGGTAGATTTTCTCAGAGCTGCTGGAGACTGAGGAGGACCAGATGTTTTCGTTTGAGAGGGCCATGGACCCGAATCTATTGGAGCATGTCCGTAGCCATGATTGTTCCACTCTAACCAAGATGATTCAGCATGCAGCGAGGTTAGAGGATGCCATGATTGCAGCTAGAGGGACTGTGAAGGGAACCTCGAATAAAAGGGGCCCGGCGGAAGCATTCAGGATCGCACCAGTACAAAGGATAGACGATAAAAAATTTTCCATTCACATTCGCATGCATAAAACAATTTATAATAAATACTGGATCGATACCTCGCGGATATTAAATCCGACGATCGAGTCCGGCGGTGCGCAATCGCGACCGATGCTGCTGAAGACCTCGCGCGACCATTCGCGCTCGTACGCCGCTGCTGCCTCGCGCTGTGCGCGATGCCTGCTGCCGCTGCGCTTCATTGTTGTCTGTGACCCGCGCGTGCGCTGCTTCTGGACATCGCACGTCTGCTGTATGCGACATCTCTGCATGCTGAACGCACTGATGTGCCCTATCCTGTGCGCCGCCGATCTTGCGCTGCCGCTGCGCTGCACGCTGCTACTTGCGCTGCCCTGCTGTTGTTCGTGACCGACAAGTTCGTAGCCAGCGCTTCTGCTGCGCTCTCTGATCTCGAGCGCCGAAACGCGCTGCCACTGCAATGGACGAGCGGCTCCTCGGCCTGCTGCCGCGCGCCTGTGCGCGCTGCCCAACGCTATGCGCAGTGTCGCAAAAACGCGGCCGCTGCTACCGCGCTGCTGCGTGCTGTTGTGCTCTACGCGCGCTGCACATGCCCACTGTCCGGCTGCCGCTGCAACGCCGCTGCTATGTTGCCTGCGCTCCTGCTACGTGCTGCGCTGCGTGCAATGCCGCCGAAACGCGGCTGCCACCACCGCCTCGTCGCTGTGCGCTGGGCGCTGCTACTTGCGGCTACCCGCTGTCGTCGCCGTCACACGGGGTGCGTGATCGATCGCTAAGGATATCCGTGATCCGGTTGGTCGAATGATCGAGAACAATCGATCACCGACGACCAACCCGATGGATTTTCTTACAATCATCAACACCCGTTCGTGGTCACGATTGGACGCCGCCATCGCACCATCTCCTTGCTGCTATCCGCGGCTTAATCTGCTACACGGAGTCGTCGCCGCTGCGGCCTCCTCTTCTGCAAATGGAGATCATCAGCGGCCAGGAAGGGAGAGGATGAAGATGTCGACGGCAAAGGGAGGGAGAAGAAAGGGTGCGACCACCTATCGATCTTCTAGGGTTTTCCCTGGAGCTCGGCGGCTAAAATACTTCGGTAGTCCATAAGCTAGCTTAATCGCCCCTTTATATAGATTGCGAGACTCTATAGGGTTTGGCGACAATAACTCCGCGTGGGCAACCCTAGGAACCAATCAGGAAAAATAATACGAGACTTTCCCTCCGGTATATCTATACCTTATTAAATTAAATTAAACCTTACGGTGATTTTACTCCCCCGTAAAATTCGATTTAATTAAATAAAATAGATATAATA
>JAOWBR010177905.1:0-10904 GCA_028571145.1 Dionaea muscipula
ATACATATCCCCACTAAGAATATCCTTAGTGTGGTGCAATATTGAGAAAAAGAGTCATTCAAAGTACTTGATTAAGCTTCTGAATCTATATTTTTCAAATTCAAAGTATTGGTCGTTTGGTATATTCAATATCTTTACAGACTTTTTACCTAAGTTGGACAATACTCATAATGAGTAAAGGCAGACGTATAGGTATTATACTTCAGACATAGATCTTCTATTAAAGATTTCTTCTTTCTATTTATAATAACTAGAAGAGATGTGAAGAAATAAAAATAATTAAATAGATTAAATTATGAAGATTAAATTATAATTAAGTTAGGGATCAAAGATAATATTAAAGAATAAATCGAGTTAGATGTTAGAGATGCTACATGAATTCAGACGTGACCATAGAAATAATGTGAATGATCAAACGTGCATTTCTAATATGTATATGCAGATGTGGCATAACGCATTCAAACATGATAAATGAAACAGTCTTAATGGATATAGAGACGAATTACTTATAAAAGTACAAGCATATCAAATACATGATATGAGAAGTACACAGGAATCAAAAATTAGTTGAGAAAAAGTATATTGGCACCGGGTACCATTAATCTCCTTTTGGAAAGGACAGAGTCAACTAATTCTGACTTGGAAATTAAAACATATTGAATATAGAATCTTTTGTGATCCTTTTAAAAATGTGCATAAAAGGACATGAAAAAGCATTTATGCAAACTTCACATTTTTCGCTTTTGAATTCTAAAATTTTTGAGAAACATTACAGGTTTAAGAATTTCAGAAGCTTTTTATCTTTTAAACGAAAATGATCTTGATCATGTTAAAATAGCTTTATCAGAAGCCCCTAGGGCAGAATATTTTCTCCCCTACTGTGATGAGTCAGTTATAAGCTTCAGGAGAAGGGGATCACTAGCGGCTCACTTTGATCACTTTAAAAATGGTCAAAGGTTTCCCCTTCATCACTTCGTGGTTGAAGTCATGAGGGCTTATGGCATGATCCCTGCTTGGCTTACCACCGAATCTATACGGTATTTGGTTAGTTTCATCATCAGAGCTTGGGAATCAGGCTTAAAGCCTACTCTTCCTTCTTTCAAATGTGTGTATTAACTTGTTGATGAGGGAAGTGGATATTTCAGCTTTAAACCACGTCCTGGTTACTGTCCTATCTATGTTCCATAGTCACCAAGTATGTGGAAATAGAAGTTTATTTTGGTAACCAGTGACGATTAAGATAAGTTCCAGCCTCCCAGAATTCCTAATCCTCTACCCCCTACTCTCCTATGTTTGTTATCTCCTTTTGAAAGGATGGTACTTACTATTTGTGATGTCGGTATTGGCACGGTTCCACGTTTGTTTGAGGTGGTAACTTTGGAGAAGTTGGAGAACCAACGTATAGCAACAATGGAGCATCCTAGTAAGTGTTTTGTGTGAATTTACGTTTGGTATTTTCAAATGTGGATGTGCACTTACTTAGTTTGTTTGTGTATATGATGCAGGGGGGGACGTAGGCCGAGCTTAGAGCTTTGTATGGGGAGACTGTGGAGCTGAATGACCATCCTACTTTTTATGAGATCTCATCAACAGAGGAGGAAGATGAAGAAGAAGATAGAGATGGGGATGATGAAGCTGAAGATCATGATTATGCAGAGGAAGGAAGTGGCGAAGACATTGACTAATGTGTTTTTATCTTTAATTATGCTTGTGTTTGAAAACATTCGGTCTGTAATAACTTTATGACTGCTACATTTATCTGCTTTTTTAATTTTCTGCACTTTTAGTTTTGTTTGATGCATGCTTTATTTTGCTGCTTAGACTGCCTTTATTAATATTATCCCCATTTGGTTTTCAAACGTGTCAGTCTAACTGTTTCTTAGTGCAGCTCAGACATGCAGAGATTTTTTTTTAAACAAGCATATAAATGGATGGTACTTCTTTTTCTGACAATGGTCAAAAGTAGTTTAAAGGAAGTATTGATTCAGTTGTTGACTGTCATCAATTGTCCTTGAAAAGGACAGTCCTTTAACTAGTTTGTTATAGGGAATCAAAGTACCATAAAGGCCGACAGACTTTCGTTGCTAGTTTAATGATCTATATAGACAATTGCAAGGGTATCATCATCAGACTCGTATCTTCCAAACAACTCTTCTTTAAGAAATACATTTAAAAAAGACAACATGCTTGGTTTTGCTGGAGTTACTGAGCTCGAAGGGTATCAACAAATCTGGATGCCTAGGGCTACTAATCTTTTAAACGATCATGATTTGTTTTATATGAAAGTCGCATTCCCCTAAGCTTTGGGTACATTTTATCATTTACCCAAGCCTAATGAATCTGTTATTAACCTTGAACGAAGGCATTCATTGGTTGTTTACTTAGACCACTTTAGAAATGGTCTTCGTTTCCCACTTCACCCTTTCTTTGTTTAAATTTTTAGGGGTTACGGACTACTTCCATGTTTGTTAACTCCTGAATCTATTGGCTACATTACAAGCTTCCTTATTCGTTCCCGGGATGCTGGCATCAAGCCTACTTTAGCAGCATTTAAATGCTGCTTTGAGCTGCTTGATGAGGCGTGAGGGTTTTGATATTTTCGTCCTCGTCCTGGTTATCAGGTATGCATAGTTCCTCAACCACCAATTGTGTGGACGAGAAAATTCATACTAGTGACTAGTGACGATCGGAACAGATTTCAACCTCCTCTAATTACTAGATCTTTATCCCCAAATCCCCATAACCTACTGGTGCCATTAGAGCTTATGCTCATATCTCTTTTTGATGGAAGTCATGTTCAGATCCCAAGGTTCCATGAAATTGTTACTTTGGAATCTTTGGAGCATCACAGTATAGCAAGGATGCATCATCCAGGTGAGAAATGATCATGGTTTTTTATGAATCAAAATTTTGTAATTAACGAAATTCTGATCATTTCTCATGGTTGATTTGCAGGGCAACCAGGTGCAGAGATTATGGAAATTTACAATTATCCCATGGGAGAAAATGGAGCCAGTGACTCAGTGAGTGATTCAAATGAGGAAGAGGGTGACAAAGATGAAGAAGAAGAAGATGATGATGATGATACCGATTAATGATCTGTTTTTATGCTTGACTCAAAACTCTCATTTTATTTGTAGTGGCTTTAATATCAGACGTGTTCTTTATTTCTTATGATCAGACATGTTTATGGATTATCAGACAAGTTAGTGGTTGTTTCATGAATTTGTTTATCCTTAGGTGAAGATTTTAAGGACATATTTGTTCAAAAATTTTAAAATTTCCTTAAACTCTCCCCCCTTACACTAAAATCTTACATTGTCCCCTATGTAGTGAAATAGCGTTGAAAAGAATGGTAGGAATTCATGAATATACATCCAAAGTAATAAATGCAGTAAGTAATAAATACTTATCTGGTGGTACGTCTGAATTGTTAAGCGTCTGAGTTTGTGTTGTGTAAAACGGCTGCGTTTTGTGCAGCTGGGAACACGTATGCCCGAGAGGTGCATTTAATGCGGGTCTCTTCATTTGTAAAGCCTGCAAATAAACCATCATTAACGTCTGGAAATGACTAAACTGCCCTTTGTAAAATAAGGAAGATAAAGGGTTAAACAGTGTATGGACGAAAATGCCCATGGGGATTAATATAATAATCCCTCATCTTCTTCGTTTCCCTCTTTATCATCTTCAAAAAGTTTCAGAACTGCTTTGAGAGATTCGAAGAACTTGGAGACTTTGTGATTTCCTCTCTGAGCTCGATTTTCCTATGTGAGCCCTGTTTGTCATCAATTAAGCAACCCAATCTTCGAATTAGGTAAACCGTTCTTCCCCTTCTAATTACATTGGTTGCCCCAAACTTTTCACCATGCCTGGAACCAAGAATCCGTCTTCGAGTTCTTCCAGTCCTGTGAAAAAAAAATCATCGCAAAAGCGAAAAGTTGCTCCTAAAGTGTTTCAGAGTATTAGTGATGTGAGGAGTATCGTAGGTCAGGATTTATTCGAAGGAATCACTAATTTGTTTCCTCTGAGTACTCCATACTCCTACTCCCTTCCTTTAGGAACTGAATCGACCATTAACATAACTGCTAAAGAATCCATAGCCGTCTATTATGACCATCTCCTTCATGGGCTTCGATTTCCTTTACATCCTTTTGTGATTAAGGTTTTCAATGCATATAACCTAATCCCTGCCCAGCTATCAGCCCATTCTTCAGCATTGATCCTAGGGTTCATGATCCTTTGCTTTAAAAACCAGATTGAGAGAACAAGGAGGAGGACACGTGGTCAAGATTTTTAGAGCTATGAAAAGCACGTCTGGAGGGGAAGGGTCTGTGAAGAAGGAGTTCAAGAAGGTAGTTAGGAAGAAGAAAGGTGGAAAGTCGTCAGTAGCCACGTCTGATGTGGCAGACATAGAGGAGGAGAACCCCACTACAGAGACGGCTGGAGGGAGTCAAGAAAGTAAAGCTGTAGAGCATCTTGTTAGACGTTCCTCGAGGCTAAGGCCTGATAAAGATACCGAGAGTCCTTCGGTTAGTGATTCTGTAGTGGGGGAAGAAGATGAGGTGGATAGTGAGGACATCTTACCTGATAAAGAGACAGACGGGGCTCAAACTGCTGATGCTGGTGCGACGCAACAAGCAAAGAAGAAGAGGAACTTGGTGAAAACTGCGTCTGCTAAGGCTGTTAAGAAGGCCAGGACAGGTAGAATTCTCAATTCCTAAGAATTTAGATTCCTACGTCTGGTTGTGTCCATATTTGTGATTGTTTTCTCTCTTTTACCAAACCAGACAAGGGGGGAGTATTAGACGTTGAGCTACAAGTTGATCCAGTTGTGGGTGGTAGTCCCACGACTGAGGATCGACAAATTGATAAGCTTCTTGCGAGTCCCTTCTTATCTGAGGCATTTCAGCATGGAGGGGTTGAGGTATCTGAGAATATGATCATCCCAGCTGATACTGATGGGGGTTTGAGTCAAATAGGAGAAGATGAAGAGATTGAGGAGAGGGGTTTTGGAGAAGACGTTCAGGGAGACTACCCAAGCCCGAGAGGAGATAGTCCAGATGAGGGAGAAAGGTCTCCTGATTTGAATGTGGATGAAGGGAAGTCAGAGCGATCATACTTAGGGGTTTTGAGCAAAGATAGGCTCCAGATGCCTACTGAAGAAATGCTGCATACGTATGTTGATGTTCTCTTGAGTTCCTCCTCTCCGGACATGAAGAAGGGTTTAAATCGGATCTTATGGAAGCACGAGCTAGCTTTAATAACAAGGAATGTTGCTGAGGTAATTGCTGTGTAATTTAAAGTTGATTTTGCCTTGTTAGACTTTTCGTGCACCTAACGTTGGCATCTTTGTTTCAGACGTCTGCTCTGCATGGTCATGCCCTTAAAAGGGAGCTATTGGCATCTGCCGAGCAAAAGAAAAGCAGACTTTTGATCCAAGAATTGGAAGAAAAGGTAAACAATTTCTATTTTTTGTCAAAATAGAGAGGAAACAATGTTTAAATGATTTTAATGTTGTGTTGACATTGTTTCAGAATATGTCTTTGGTCAAAGAGATGGCTTCCATGAAGGAATCTTTTGACATGTCTACTGAGGCAGGTAAGGTTGACATGAAACGGTTAACTGAAGTATACCAGACGTTGGAGGAGAAAAACGTTTATTTAGAAGCTATGCTGAAGGTAGAGAGGAAGAAAAGAGAAGAGACAGAGGGGAAGGTGAAGGCTCTGAACTCTAAGGTGGGGAGTTTTAGGAAGATGAATGAGAGGCTTGATAAGGATTCGAAGATCAAAACTCAGAAGATTAAGGAACTTCAAGCAGAGTTAGATCAAGTATGATTTTCCCTTTCCTAGGTACGCGTTTCTTTTTAAACGTGACTTCTCTTTTCCAAACTTGGAGGCTTATATCCATCTAATTCTTTTTTTGGTTTGGCAAATGAAGGAAAAGCAATCTTTGGTAGAATCACGTCTGCCTAGGCAGATGGAATTTGCCAGGAGTGAAGCTATTAGGTTATTTTTAAAATCAGAAGAGTTCAAGGTGATGTTTAGCACTGCTTCGGCCTTCGTCTTCCAAAATGGATACTCCATGTGCAAAGCTCAAGTCCGATCTTTATTAGATGATGATGATGATGAGCTGATACCAGAGCTAGAAGGGATGAAAGCAGAAGAAGAAGTTACGGGATTCACCCCTCAAGAGATTCCAAAAATTAATAAGGGGCCAACCGTTTGGACAGAGGATTATCAAACGGACCCCATGAAAACGGTTTTGGAATGGAGCAAAGAATCTGAGGTTCTAATTGTTGCTACCCCTCTCACAATACTTCCTCTAGCATCCACGTCTGAAACTCCTTTACCAACGTTAGAATCTAATGTGCCTGTCCAGGATCCAGCTTTCACGTCTCCACCTCCTACTTTAGAATAAATTACTCCCCTTCCCCCATCAGATGATGTAAGTAAGGAAGCAGTGGTGTGAAAACATTTGGTTTTTGTATATTTAAATGTTTATTGTGAATGAATGTTTTCATTTGTGAATGCATATCTCTTCCCCTTTCGTTTGAATGGTCAATTTTACGTTTGAAATATTCTCTCAATGTCACGTTTGAATAATGGTATGCAGATTGTGGATAAGTTCAAACGTGAGACTGCCATACACATAAGAAGATGTGATGACTTGAGAAAAAAATAATGAACTTAGGAAGATTACTATCAATAATCTCAAGCTCTCCTGTGATAGCATGGAATCCAAAAGGGATGATCTTCAAATTGCAAACAATTTGTTGTTAATCAAGGTGGAAAAGATTTCTGAAACCATTGTAAAGCATAGAGAGAACAAACGTTGGGAGGTGGCAGGACTTAGAGCTGCTCTTGAGAACTGTCAAGCTCAGTGCTCAGAGAAGGTTAATGAAGATTTTGAGTTGAAGAATGAATGGTTAATATCACGTTTGCGTTTAGAGGAGGCAGACGTGATAATTGAGACTCTTCAACATCAGCTTAAGGATAACGAACGTGATCTCCTATCAGTGATGGATCTTAAAGAAGAACTGTATGATTATCAGGCACGTTTGGAGGAAGCAAACGTTGTTATAGAATCTCTACATCATGAGATGAATGTTCAGGAAGAAGAGTGGAGGGCCAGAGTAGAATCTTTATGGTGGTAAATTGAGAAGTTGGAAAAAGATAAATCTACTGTGGTCCCTTCTTCTCCCTCAGATGTCCATGCTGTGGAGAATCCTATGACTGCACTAGTGTTATACGTCCCTCCTCCTACGTGTGAAGCTACCCCTATTCCTTCGTCTCCTATTTTAAGGAATGATGCAGAAGACATGGAATCTGTTGGTGAGATAGGAGCTCATCTTAGTCAAACTGAGGTTCCTATGGGTCAGAATGATGCAATAGAGGGTAGGATTGAATCAGATGATTCTGATTCATTGTATGATTTTGATTGGGATGAATACAATCATTACTTGAATGGTTAATTCACTATCTCACTCAATCTCCCCTTTTGATTTTATGCTACGTCTGAATGAATAAACAATTATGTCTAACTTAGAAGCATCTTTAACGACAAAAGAAAAGAAAAGAAGGGAAGCAGACGTGAAGTAATAAATCAAACGTAAATAAGAATAAATCAAATGTAAATTATGCCAAACAGAATAAATTAAAAGGAATTATTTAATAACTAACTGAAACAAATGGATCACTCTGAAGGAACATCATGAAGATTAATATCTACAATCAAACCAGACAGTGTTCCTTCAAAGAAAGGTTTGAGTCTATGCCCATTTACCCGAAACTTATCCCAAGGGTTTTGAACATTTTGTATTTCAAAGTACCCAGACGGGTTGGCTTCCACTATGACATAGGGACCAAGCCACCTAGATCTAAGTTTTCCAGAGAAAAGTTTCAGACGTGAATGGAATAAAAACACTTTTTGTCCAACATTAAATGTACGTCCAGCAATCATTTTATCATGAAACGCTTTGATTTTCTCCTTGTAGATTGCAGAGTTAGTGTATGATTCATTTCTAATCTCCTCCAACTCTTGGAGTTGAAGTTTTCTTTCCTTCCCAGCCTCATCATAATTAAGGTTGCACTCACGTATGGCTCAGTAGGCTTTATGTTCAATTTCAACAGGAAGGTGACAAGCCTTACCAAAGAGAAGCCTAAAGGGGGACATGCCAAGTGGTGTTTTAAAGGCTGTTTTATGGGCCCAAAGTGCATCGTCTAATTTGGTACTCCAATCCTTTCTTGATGTGTTAACAATTTTCATCAAAATATTCTTAATTTTACGATTGTAGACCTCTGTCAACCCATTAGTCTGTGGGTGATAGGCAGTAGACGTGTGATGGTGCACATGATACTTCTTAAGTAGGGCTGCTACCGTCCGGTTAACAAAGTGTGTTCCCCTATCACTGATAAGGGCTTTGGGAACTCCATATTTTGAGAAGATATGAGTTTTAAGAAATTTAACAACTACTTTACTACCGTCTGTTTTTGTAGCTATTGCCTCTACCTATTTTGAAACGTAATTAATAACCAGAAGTATATAGATGTTACCAAAAGACAGGGGAAATGGTCCAACGAAGTCTATGCCCTAGATGTCAAACACCTCACAGACATGGATGTTCTTCATTGGCATTTAGTCACATCTGGATATGTTCTCAAGATGTTGGCATCGGTCACAAGTTCTGTAAAATTCAAACGAATCTTTAGAAATAGACGACTAGTAGAATCCTGCTTCCAGGACCTTCCTAGCAGTCTTTTGAGGACCAAAATGTCCTCCATAAGCAAACGTGTGACAGTATTTAAGTATGCTAAGTGATTCCGTTTGGTGTACACAACGTCTGATTACTTGATCAGAACAAATTCTCCACAAATATGGTACATCCCAAACGTAATACTTAGAATCACTTTTGTTATACACGGGAAAAAATACGCCACGAGATTGGCTATAATTCCCGAATCGAAGAAGATTACAAGATATAATATGAAAGACTATATCACCATCTGGTTAACCACTTTTCGTGGAGCAGAGTTCATCAGAACTCCGCAGTTAAGCGTGCTTGGACTGGAGTAGTCCTCAGGATGGATGACCTCCTGGGAAGTACTATCCAAGTACGGGTGGGGGTAGTTAGTCTTCATATCAGGTCGTGGTAAGCATGGCTGCACGCTGTTCCGGGCGCACGCCAGCCCGCCGCGCTCCGAGCGCGTCCACGTTTCGTCCAGAAATAGCTGATAACAGCTACTTTGAATGGTAGCAATTACCATACATGGAAGGGGAAGATGGAGTACTTGCTCTATATGAAACAACTCCATCTTTCAGTGTTCACTCAGAAGACAGTGGGTGGATGATAATGTCATCAATCATATTTGTGATTTCATCGATGCCAAGAAACTGTGGAAGAAGTTGGAAGAGTTGTATGCCACGAAGACATGCAACAACAAGATATTTTTGATAAAATAGTTCATAGCTCTGCGGTATGTAGACGGTACTCCACTTATAGATCACCTCAATATATTCCAAGGTATTATCAACCAATTGATTAGAATGAGAATTAATTAAGTTTGAGGATGAGCTCCAAGACTTATGCCTGTTTGATATTTTGCCTGAGTACTTTTGGGAGATTTTTAGGATGTCTATTTCCAATTTGGCTCCTCCTGGTTCAGTGACAATGGACCTTGCCAAGACGGGAGTCTTGAATGAGGAACTTAGACGGAAGGCTTATAGTTGGATTGACTTACGTAAGTCAGACTTAATGATCGATGATTGAGTCTCGGGGGAAGATCAGTGCCAAGAACCGTCCAGATAGAGACGCGTCTAAGTGTAAGAGCATGAGAGGTTTTTCTAGTTCTTCTAAGACGATGAAGTGTTTCTTCTGCTATCAGAATTCAGAAAGATCATTTTAAGAGGAACTGTAAGAAATGGTTTGTTCAGAGGAAGAAAGGAGATGAAGAACCTAGACGGTCTGATGGCCAAGCCAACACTGCTATTGCAGCGTCTATCTCAAATGGGGGAGAAGCTTTTCTTCCCATGATTGAAGATGATCTAGTGTGCTTAGCGGGTTTGGAGGCTAAATGGATAGTGGATAATGAGCCACGTTTCATGCCACTCCTAGACAAGAGTTATTTTCATCTTACATATTCGGTGATTGTGGTGTTGTAAGGATGGACAATACGGGTGTCGCATGTGCAGTTGGTGTTGGAGATATTTTCCTGGAGACGGAGCAAGGTGAGAAGCTATTCCTGAAGAATGTGAAGCATATTCCAGATATGAGACAGAACTTGTTATCAGTTGATTGTCTAGATGATAAAGGTTTTGAAAGCATCTTCAAAGACGGTCGTTGAAAGCTTACCAAGGGCTCAGTGGTACTTGTAGCTAAAGAAGAAAATGTATCTTCTTTTTATATTTTTCAATCCAAGTATGCGATTTTCTCAACATTCCGCCGATAGTCGTCGATTGATTGTCGTGATTTTCTTAACAAGGGTGTGCGCGATTTTCTCAATATGGCTAAAAACGGTAATATACCACCGTTTCACTAAAAAAATTATGGTAGTATATTATCTTATTTGGTTAAACGGTAGTACATTACCGTAATTGGTTTGATGAAATGATAATATATTGTCATTTTATCAAAAAAAATTAAAAATGTAAAAATCGAGCACATCCCTATCCCTATGAGAGTGTGGATGTGGCTGAAGCATGCCTCTAAAAATAATGGTTAATACGTACCTTTACGATTTCTTTCATTTCCCTTCACTTTTCTTTTGCCATCTATGAAAGAATATTTTCTATATTAATGGTTGATGGTCCATGTAACATAGGTTTAATTATAAGATTAAGTCCATATATATAGGATATGATTTTAATATTTAAAGACGAAACCGTGATGGATCGGTATCGATATAAAG
>JAOWBR010177916.1:0-10904 GCA_028571145.1 Dionaea muscipula
CCCAAAGAGGAAGAACAATTTGGGACGAAGGGAGTTTAGTTTTTGCGTAATCTTTACACCTGGTCTAACCATTCATGCTCTATCATGACATGTTTTGAATCCTTTTGATCTTTGTCTAGGTGCGGTATATTGGTGTTTCAAATGAAACTTCATATGGGGTGATGGAGTTTGTCAATACAGCCAAAGTTGAAAGGCTTCCAAAAATTGTGAGCATCCAGAATTGCTACAATCTGCTCGCTAGATGTCCGTTTGAAGGCAAGTGTACAACTTTTAATTTTCAGTGTACCAGATTTCTTGCCTTGAGTATAATTTCATTATGACAAGTTTAAGGACTCAGTTTTACTCATCTCCAAGCTATAATTATCACACCCCACCCTGGGTGCGACCGGCACGTGACCTGTGCAGTCACCCCACATGCCACGTAAGCCTAAACCATAACCCAACCCTCGGGAAACAAGTCAAATCTAAATGGTTAAAAGAGGAACTAATCATGCGGAAGATAATCATAACCCACTAAGGGAAATAACAGATCCAAAACTCATAACGGGAACAAGCTAAACCCACAAAGGGGAAACAATAATCAAAACTCGTGAAGGGTACATATTCTAAAATCTCATCAATTAGAGTTTAACTCAAATGAAATAAATTCATAACAGATGCATAATAAAAAAAATGGTAAAATCCTAAGAGACACACTCCGTCTCCCGCAATATCCTCCTAGCTCTCAATATGGTCACCTGCGCTAAATGTTCAATTGGGGGATGTACACGGGTGATTAAACAATCAAATGGCATACTTATAAAAGAACAAATGGCTAAAACGGCTGAGTGAGGTTAGTGACCAAATTAGACAGAATAAGATAACCACAACACCTGTAACTCTCCGACACGAAGTCTCGCACGCAGGTGCCTGGAATAGGGGTCACTAACCATACGGGTAAACAGTAGTAAAACAAACCATAACTATCCAATGGCATAACCAAACCTATAAAGGGAAATCCATAACCTACAAGGGGAAAAGCCATAACCCACGAAGGGAAAACGGAACCCACGAAGGGAAAATCATGCAGCACGAGTAACATAATGGATCAAAAGAAAGTGCCATTCACGTGGTGAAACAAATGCACACAAACCTAGGGTACCCAACATACTAGGCATACCACCACGATATGACAACCGGATAGGTGATAGCTACCACTAATTCTCCTCTTGATGTACCACCACAAGAGGAAGAACAAGGAGAAGCGCAAACAGATTAGGCGGCTGCCAAGGCTCCAGCACATCAGCCGACGCTAAAGGTGTATTAGAGAAGGAAGATCTGAAACCAATCAATTATGGATACAATCAGTTATGGAAAGATATGTAGCAGAATAAAACTATTAAGAGTTAGATATCTTTAGATATGATATTAGTTATTTCCTTTTATAGCTAGCTGCTGGTGTATTAAAAACCCATGGTTGAGGTATGATATATCAAGCAGAATATTATCTACCAATTCCTATCTCTCATCCCCTCTTCCTTGCTTCTCATCTCGATTCTTTACTGTTGCATGCCAATCACCCGGTCCTAATCAAGGGGCTTTAACAACTTGGTATCAGAGACTTCCATTCTTGGCGCCTACCCCACCATGTTAGGCACTCAAGCATCCGAAGCTTCCTAGACCCTTTCTCCAGCAGACTTGGACCGTTGTTTCCAAGAGAATAACTCCCTTATCCACACAGAAATTCATTAGATGTTTAAAGATCTTCACTGACCAATTTAGCAACATGTTCTGGCATGAGAAAACTGATACCGCCAACTCTTCTCGATCTGTCCGCACTTCCGAAGGCAACCATCGCCTTCTCAGATTCTCGCGACTCAAGTTTCCTCGTTACAGTGGCAATGATAATCCTACCAGTTGGCTGTGTCGAGTCGACTAATTTTTTGCCTTCCATGAAACTGAAGAAGCAGATAAGGTTCCTTTGGCTATTTTCCACCTCGATGAAGGGGCTCAATTGTGGTACTAGGCTATCAAAGAAACGGTTGGGGCAATGACATGGGCTCGATTCAAGGAGGCATTACATGCTCGTTATGAGTAATGTAATTTTTTTGGAGATCTCACTAGACTAAAGAAAACAGGAATTGTTTCTGAATATCGAGCAGAATTTAAGCAACTCTTATGTTGGGTCAGCATGATGTCTGTTAACCACCAAGTTTCAAGCTTTCTTAGCGGGCTCTGTGATACCATTTGAGCTGATGTTCAAGCCGCACAGCCCCACACACTCACCGAAGCAGTCAGCCTTGCCAAAGTGTATTGAGACGTTTGCCCTTGATGTCTAGCCGAACGACCCTAGCCCTAACCAACAATTCATCTACCCCAACCGTCAATCCTCCTCCCGCTACCACATTACCCATCAAGCGACTCTCCTTTCGAGATGCAAACTCGACGCAAAAAGGGATTGTGTTACAATTGTGATGAGAAGTTTGTACCTAGGCATCGTTGCAAAAGGCTCTTTATGATTGATGGTATCATCGACGAGTAGGAGGAAGAATCGAAAAGGGAAGATGTTGTTTCTGTTGACACCTCTGTCCTGCCCGAAATTTCCCTTCATGCCATGGCTGACATCCTTGCCTCACAAATTATGCGAGTCCATGGGAGGTTGAGCAATTGCCAAGATTCTGATTTTGATGGACACGGGTAGCACCCATAATTTCTTGAGTGTGGACATTGCCCAATAGCTACAAATCAAACCGACCAGCTACGAAAAATTGGCTGTCCTGGTCGCTAATGGGGATCACCTTCACTGCCATGGTCTTTGTCAAAATCTTCAATTCCAATTGCAAGGTATTACCCTCTCGACTGATTTTTATCTGCTACCCTTGAGTGGTTATGACGCCATTCTGGGAGCACAATGGCTCGGCACGCTCAGAACAATCAGTTGGGGTTTTAGGAGCTTGTACATGAGCTTCAAGGTGGATAGACGTATTGTGGATCTCTATGGACTCTCCACGCCGCCTAATCGCTTGGTTGGGCCGAGTCAAATGAATCAGGCTGTCAAGAAGCAGGGAAACAGAGCGTATTGTTACAGCTCTTTGCCGTGGAACTTGGTGTTGAGCAAATGGTTAACTTGGATCTCCCTTCAGAATTGGAAGCGTTACTGGTAGTACACACCGCTCTCTTTTCTGATCCATCTAGGCTACCCCCTCCTCGGTCCCAAGATCACCACATTCCATTGGTAGCCGGAAGCAACCGTGTCAATGTTCGCCCATATCGATACCCACATTACCAGAAGAATGAGATAGAGAAGATCGTTTCAGAGCTTCTGCATACAGGAGTCATTCGGCTCAGCACCAGCCCGTATTCTTCTCTAGTCTTATTGGTGAAAAAGCATGATAGCTCTTGGCGAATGTGTGTTGACTACCGTGCTCTCAACAAGCTCATGATTAAGGACAAGTTCCCTATTCCCTTGATTGACGAGCTCCTTGATGAGTTAAATGGTGCACGATATTTCTCCAAATTAGATCTTCGCTTAGGATATCACCAGGTGCGTATGGTTCCTACAGACATCGAGAAGACGACTTTCCGGATGCACCATGGGCACTATGAGTTTTTGGTAATATCGTTCGGCTTAACCAACGCCCCGGCTACTTTCCAGTCCTTGATGAATGATGTCTTTCATGACATGCTTCGTAAGTTCGTACTTGTGTTTTTTGATGATATTCTCATTTATAGTACCAGTTGGGACTTGCATTTGCAGCATTTGGCACAAGTTTTCCAGGTCTTGCATTCTCATCAGTTGTTCTTACGACGTGCCAAGTGGTGTTTCGCTCCAGAAGAGGTTGTCTATCTAGGCCATGTAATTTCAGCCCAAGGGGTTGCTGTTGATCCTTCAAAAGTGGCGGCCATGACTGATTGGCCCAAATCGATAAATCCTAAGAGCCTCTAGGGATTTTTGGTCCTTACTGGATACTAGTGTAAATTCATCCGTGACTATGGCAAGATTGCCTAGCCCTTAACACACTTGCTGCGAAAAGATGGATTTTGTTGGACACCCGCAGCTGACTTGGCTTTTGCCCAACTCAAACGGATCATGACAGAAACTCGGGTACTAGTTTTGCCCGATTTTGTAGAACCATTTATTGTGGAGTGCGATGCTTCAGGAGGTGGCATTGGGGCGGCCTTTATGCAACAAGGGCACGCCATCACTTTTTTTAGGCGGGCACTACAGGGACGATGGTCCCAATTATCCACTTATGAACGAGAAATGTTTGCTCTAGTATCAGCAATATACAAGTGGAGGCCTTATCTCCTCGGCAATTAGTTTATTGTGAGAACCAATCAATAAAGTCACCGATTTCTTTGGGATCAAACCATCCGCACCGAAGCACAAAAAAATGGCTAGTTAAGCTCCTGGGCTTTGACTTCAAGATTGAGTATAAGCCAGGGGTCGAAAATACATCTGTTGATGCCTTGTCCCGCAAGCCTGATCCCGCTTTCCTAGCCATTAGTTGCCCGGTTCTTCAATGGCTAGCCAAGATGCCCCATGAGAACGGTCGCTGCCCAACGCTCCAGCTGCTTGCGTCTAAGATCCAAGGTGGCGAGCTCCTTGCTCCATGGAGTTTGAAGGATGGGATCATCCTCTTTCGAGGAAGAATTTATTTACCCAAAACCTCGCCAATTATTCGTGCTCTTAGCCTTCCATGATGAGACACACGAAGGAGTGGTGAAGCTCCTCCATCGATTACGATCTGTTTTTTATAGGCCTGGAATGAAATTACAGGTGAAGAACTTCATTCGGCAGTGTTCAGTTTGTCAAAAGAGCAAGGCTGAGCATTGCAAACCCGGGGGGCTTCTTCAGCCGCTTCCTATTTCAACGTGGGTATGGTCGGATATCTCTATGGATTTCGTGGAAGGCCTGCCACCGACAAATGGAAAGTCGGCTATTTTTGTGGTTGTTGATTGCCTTTTCAAGTATGCCCACTTCATTGACATTCGCCACCCCTTTACAATGCCGCAGGTAGCCCAGCTTTTGTTTGATCAAATTGTTCGATTACATGGGCTCCCCACTTCTATTGTGATCGTGATCGGGTTTTCACAAGTCTATTTTGGAAGGAGCTTTTCCAACGCCAAGGGGTCCATTTTAATTTCAGTTCAGCTTATCACCCTCAAATGGATGGGCAATCCGAAGTGGTTAATCGCACACTTGAAATGTATTTGAGATGTTTATTGCACAACAATCCTAAGCAATGGATTAAATGGCTTCCTTGGGCAGAATTATGTTACAATACAAGTTATCATTTGGCTACAAAACGCTCTCCATTCGAAATTGTTTATGGCCGTAAACCTCCCACTATTTTACAGTATATCAAATGGTTGAGTCAGTTGTGCAAGAGCTACTTGATTGAGATCAGTTATTGAAGGAGGTTCGCGAGACTTTAGCTATCGCCCAAAATCGCATGAAGTAAGTTTATGGTCGCCAGCACCAAGACAAATCCTTCCAGCTGGGCGATTGGGTACTCCTGCTGTTATAGCCTTACCGTCAGCTTTCCCTTGCTGCACGCCGAAATCAGAAGTTGAGCCCCAAGTTTTTTGGCCCCTTTCGCATCTCGACAACTGTGGGTAAAGTTGCTTATCGCTTGGACTTACCGGCAGACTCTTGTTTGCATCCCGTTTTTCATGTGTCCCAATTAAAGCGTTGGTTTGGTGAGGGAATTCCAGTGCCCACGCCACTCCCACCAATTGAGCAAGTGCCTGTAGTTCCTTTGGCAATTCTGGATCGCCGTAGCGCTCATGAAGTAGAACTGTAGAAGAAGTTTTGACTCACTGGCAGAACTATTCTCTAGCTTATTGGGAAACTTGGACCCAGTTCCAGCAACAGTTCCCTCCCGCATTCGCCCTTGGGGACAAGGCTCAATTGAGGGGGAGGACATGATAGCTACTATTAATTCTCCTCTTGATGTACCACCACAAGAGGAAGAACAAGGAGAAGAGCAAACAAATCAGGCGGCTGCCAAGACTCCAACACATCAGCCGATGCTAAAGGTGTATCAGAGAAGGAAAAAGATATGAAACCAATCAGTTATGGATACAATTAGTTATGGAAAGATATGTAGCAGAATAAAACTATTAAGAGTTAGATATCTTTAGATATGATATTAGTTATTTCCTTTCATAGCTAGCTGCTGATGTATTAAAAACCCATGGTTGAGGCATGATATATCGAGCAAAAAATTATCTACCAATTCCTATCTCTCATCCCCTCTTCTTTACTTCTCATCTCGAACTCTTCTCATTCTCATCTCCATTCCTTACTATTGCATGCCAATCACCCGGTCCTAATCATGGGGCTTTAACAATAGGCAACCATCCTAGTAGTATCGTCCAAGACTGTTGTTGATCATACAACACCCTATAGACGTTGCGGTGTCGAAGTCACCCTAATGGGTATATTCTCCGAACTGCCAGAGTCACCGTGGAGATCTTAAGTCTCACTGCGGTCTTTTCCCTGGACTTAACACATACATTCACTGCAGCATACAATAGAGGTTACCACCTCCTATGCCCGACATCAACATAAAAGTGTAACAACATGCCATTGGAATCCGGAAACAGAGATCGAGGTCCACATGCATATCAAAGAAACATAACCAGGCCGTAATCGGAAGCAGGAGAATGAAATGGCAAGGCATAACCACGATCCGAAGATCGGGAATAAAGAACAAGCATATGGACAGATCAATAGTCACAAATCATAACCGTGTATGCCGACGGTAAAATAAGGGAAACAACTGAGCCATGAAATATGAAAAAACAGGTTAAGGCTTGTGTACATCCCCTCACTTAGATTACACCTACGAAAGCTCTACTAAGTGGAAATCTCCTCAAACACACTCATCAACTGAACATGGGACACGAAACAAAGATAGCAACTCACTACATGTGCCAAACCCTAACGATAAACGACCACTTGAGAATATTTAATACTTGGTTGGTTAGTTTGTGATAAAGTGAACATGAATCAAAGATGATGAACATGAGCCATTGAAGATGAAGTTTAATGATCAAGATCGTAATGCTTAAAGGAAGAAGTTTAGAGATCATGAAGATGCAACATTGATAAGGAAAGATCATATCAGAAGTGACAAAGTTAAATAATCAAGCTGGAGCACAAAGTGCATTAAGCTGGATCACAAAGTTCATTAAGAGTCATAAAGATCAACCCCTCTATTGAAGAATTGAAGAAACTTTTGAAGATTGATGAAAATGTGTGGCTAATGTGTTTTTAAGTCTAGGATCTAATGTAAAGTATGCAAAATATTAAATCTTGAAGTTTAAATCAGCCCTAAAAGAGATCAACACGCGCACACACACGTTCTTGAAAATTGTTCAGAAAATTGCCCGAGGAGTCCACCTCTCCTATGCACACTGCGCAGTTTTGAGAAGATTTCTTCAAATCTGATTTTCGTGGCCGAATCTTGATCTAAACTGATTTGATATCATTTCTAATCTATCCTAAATGATTTTTCGAAGTAGATTATCTTCAGAAAAGGTGTTTTGAAAATGATTTGATTATGTTTTGAAAAGATAGATTCTAAAAGGATAATTTTAGAATATCTTCAATATCTTATGTTGCAATCTTCTTGGATTTACTCTTAACGATTTAACCTATATCTTTTAATGAAAAATCATCTATATAAAGGTTGCATCGTTGCCATTCAGAGGAACGCACTTACAAGAGAAAAACATATAATTTCAAAAGCAAGAAAGTGCGATTTTCACCTTGGGCAACTTCTGGTTTTGCAAGCATTCATCTTCCTGTTTTCACTTGATGCTTTCACACTTTTGATCTTCTAGAAGACATGTTTGAATTAAAGGTTTGATATTTACATTACCTAGATATTCTTATAGAGGTGTTCACTTAAAGTTGACTCTTTTAGAGTTTGAGTTGAGATCATTAGTATGATTTTAAGATACCTAGGCAGAGGGTCATTGCTGTCTTAGGTGTGGTTGGTGGATTGCCATTAACGTGTTTGGTTGGTGAAGAGTTATTGCTATCAACGTATGGTTGGTGAATTGTCATCAACGTGTGAGTGGTGGAGAGTCCATCATCACATGTAAGGGTTTGTAAGGTCAAACTCTTGTTTATACAAAGTTTTGATAGCATTCATCATTCTGCCTCTGCTTTACTTTGAGCTGTTCCTTACTGCATAATCAGCACGAGTTGACCCCTCTATTCCGCAAAACAAGAATAAACTTCTCACTGTTATTTATGGTTTATAAGTTTTAAAAAGGGCATAAAATTCATATATACCAATTCACCCCTCCTCTTGATGTTCTCTTGGATAACTAACACCAACCAACCCCGAACTTCATGCCCAAATCCTAGGTTCGACCGACAGGTGACAGGCTTACAGGTGTGCCCGTCGATCACCTGTTCAGAGGAACAGGCATACCAACCGACTCACGAGAAGCCCGTCGACACGCTTGTCTACGATCAGTGCTCATCCGGCATTGAACAGGTGACAGAGGCGTCTCCGGGGTTATACATTCGGCCGATAGGCGGCTAAGCCGCCTATTGCAACGCCTGTCGTTGTGCCTGGATTGCACTGTGAGTTGTGGGAATCTGCAAAAATCGTCCAAAACCTTACCAAATCTCCTCACATCGATTCTAAACATTCATACCTAGGTTAACATCACCAAAGAAACACATATCATGTCCCGGATCCATCTCAAACAACCTATGAATGCAAAGGTGCGAATTTCCAAAGTTAGGACAAGATATACGATAGAACCCTAAACGATTACTACCAATCATCAGATCTGCATGTCAGCGTCATACATGCCTAATCAACATCAAAAGTTCACAACTCATCGATCAAAACGTAAATCGACACCTACCCTAACGTGCCATGCACGCAAACGGAAGGAGACAACTATGTGAGGAAGAATCCTAACCTTGTGATGACGACTACGGGATCTCGATACCACGATAATGAAACTCGCCGCCCTCCTCCTATCCTGCTGCTGCCTAGATCACCAAAGAGAGAAAAACAAAGAGGGAGGGGGGAACGTGAGAATGATGGAAGAGAGGGAGAAAGTTACGTGGGTTTGAAAAAGATAGGTGGAGGTGGCGGCTAAGAGAAGAGGAAGAGAAGATATAGGGAAATTAGAAAAAGAAAAGAGGAATCTAGGTTATCAAAAAAAAGATGAATATGGATAAAATGATAAATTCCCTTTCAAAATAAATAAAATCAGCCCGGATATCAAAAAGATAATCCCCCATGTGGCTCGAACCTACGGTCTAGCTCATTAAATCCCTTCCACTTAACCCACGGGCTAGACCGGTTCTTTTGTCTTAAAATAAACCGGGTTAAACTTAAGCGGGTTGTTACAATTATTCTATTTGATGTCTTGGACTAGCTAGTGTGGACTCCATATGCGACACTTGGCATCATGCCCTACAAGCTAGTCTGCCTGCAGCTAGGCTTCTTTAATGGCGGTAATCTGGATCTTAGGGTCTCGAGAAGCTTTTATATTTTTCCTCCATTATATGTTGGAAATAGTTGGGCTTGGTTAAGATGATGCATTGCAGGAGCATAATGAGTAGGTAATCGGATTAATGATTGTGCAAGTTGGATACATTTTTCATTTCATGGGATGTTATTAATGTTGTCTCGTTTATTCCTACCCTCTTGCATAATTGAGTAACAAGTTTCATGTGCTTGACAATACAGTAGTCAGTTAAGGAAGCTACATCACCAATCAAAGATGATGGATCTGAATCGACTCCATATAGCAGACTTATGTCTAAGGTAGTTGTGACAATGTATGTTAGGCAGCCCTATTAACCCAACCTTCATTGTGGCTTCCCTGATATTTGTAATGTCAACATATACAGCCTTGTTTTCCTGTAATAGTTAGCTCTTACCAACAGCTTCACTGCCCTGCAAACATATTGTTAGTGTATTCATTAGATATGTGTGCTTCGGTGAAGGTTGCTTAAGCTGTATTTCCTACTGGCAATTTTGTGATATGCTATGTTTACATACTAGAAATTACCCGTGCCGTTGGCACGATAAACATTCTTACAGTTTCATTTACTATCATAAAAATTGTCCGTGTCCGTGTCATGTCGTGCATTTTATATAATTTTTTAATAAAAAATAAGAATAAAAATTATATCAACATTATGCTCATTTTAATCATCGTAAAAAATTATGAATTTTGACTATAATATTTATATATTTGATTAATTGTATAGTGATATATAGAAGAAAAATAAATTATGGGTTGTGTAATATTATGTGATGTGATATGAGAGAGATAATGAAAAAGGGATGTGAGTTTTTTTGTAAAACAATGAGATTGTTGTTTTTGGCCACGTAGGACAATATAGAGGAAGATAAATTCAAAATATGTCCTGATTTATAATATAGATAGATGAAATAGTTAGAAGTTAAAGTCTCTTCTAGTCAACTTTGGCCCAGCAAAAAGTTGTAGATTGAGAAAACGCAAACATAACTCAGGAAACTTGCTTTAATTGATGATTTTCCGTTTTCTTTCTTTAATTGGCTTATTACCTCAATTACTATTCCTAGCAACTAGGAGTGTAAACCCAATAACAAAGCATTTACTTCCTTGGAAAAGCATTGTGAACAAACATAAAAATGTTTGATTCTTAGCAAGAAAGTTGGCTTTGATATCCAAATTCCTTGAGCGTGGAACTGGAAGATCCAATGGCCAATAACTACAAATTTTCAGTAAAGCTGATCGAGTGAGTAGATGATGTAGGATCATCATCATCATCAAAGCCAAAGCCAACTTTTCATGACCTATTCCCACTAGGTGGGGTCGGCCGCACGTGTTCAAAAAGTACACGTGCACGTGAAATCTGACAAAAATAATGCGCTGGTTGTCTGCTATAT